>JAOEHX010041583.1:27112-61557 GCA_025448015.1 Bolborhynchus lineola | reverse complement strand
GTCCCCGCCCGGGGGGAGGAGAGGGGGCTGCCGCCGCCCATCGGCTACGGCGCGGCGAGTCCCTCGCCCCCGAGGCATTACAGGCGCCGCGGCCGGCACGGAGGGGAGAGGAGAGGAGCGTATGTGGGGCCGGCCCCGCGGAGCCCCACACTAAGCCGCCGGCGCAACGCCGCTCCAGGGACCGACGGCGCGGTGCGCTGCGCGGCAGCATGCGGCTCTGGCTGGGCTTCGGGCTGCTGCTGAGCGCCGAGCTCAGCGCCGTGTCTGCCGCGGTGAGTACGCGGACGAGGGACCTTCTCACGGGGCAGCGCGGGGACGGGATGGGGTCTGCCGAAGGTCTGCCCCACGCCTGCACTGCGCGGGGCCTCGGTTCTCGGGAAGGCGGAGCAGCCAGGTGGGCTTGGCGAGGATACCCGGTTGACCCGCGGCGCTGCGCCCGCTCGCCTGCCCTCCGCGGGCGCGGACAGGGGCGGCCTCCCCCGGGGCTGGCGGCGGGGTCCCGGCTATAGCCACGGGACGGGCCCCGCCGGACGGTAGCTCTCCCACGGCTCGGCTCGGAGCGCCGCTGGCTGGGGAGGGAGTATAAGACTCTCACCCCCCCGTGGCTTAAGAGTAACGAGTTGTGTGTCCATGGTTAAAAAGAAAAATAAGAGTTTTCGTAGAGAAAAGACGAAGAGGGACAGGTAATAAATAAATAAATAAGTCCTTGCTTGCTTGGATCCCAGTTGCCGTGCTCCCTGCCTTTGACCCCCGCGGTGGCAGTAGTCTGGAGACCAGAACGGATCCTGATGTTAATGGTTAAAGTCGAGTTTGGCGTTTCTCCCGATGGAGCAGATTGAGCTACAATTTAAAATCGAAAGCATGCAAGTAGTCTGCAAGTTTTGCTAAGGGAGCTAATTTTATCACTGAGATAATAGCTATCCGCTGTCCTTAAGTTAAAGGACTCTCTTTCCTGGCACTCCTGGAGTGTTTGTGCTGTTCCTTCTGTACCTCTGAGTAAAGGGCAGTTGACATAATAATTTGAAATGGCTCATCTTTTTGTGTCTCCTTGCTTTCTTGCATTTGCTTAAGTTAATCCTGTCCTGGTGAAATTTGGGAGTACAAGAAGGTCATCAGTAGGCATGGGCAGATGGATTTTTGTTGTGCTTCCTGCTTATAGATGTAGGATCTTGTACTAGCCTTTTATTCAGTGGAGGAAGTATGGGGAAGGGTTATATTACATTTTTTTTTGCTGTTTCAGATGAGATTGAGTTCTATAATGAATTATAATATCTCTACGTGACCGTGAGGATGGTATATATGCCTTGAGTAAGCTGAAGAAAGAAATGCACTGAACTTGTGATGTCTTATCTGTGGCTCCTAGGCTGACAGTATCAGGCTTACTGTGGTTGCAGTAAATCACTTGATGATGCACCTCTGACATGATTCACCCATCACTTGGCATTAAGCTGATTAAGTTGTATTCCTTTCAGGATATAATTAATTTTCATTCATTAAAGTCTTTTGAAGTAAATGATTCATGTTTGCACTCTGAATTTGGTATTCCTGGAGGTATAAATACCTCTTTGTAAGATCTGTTCCCATCTTGATCTGTGAAGTGAAGTCATTGGGTAAACCATGACTGTCAGTCAAAGACAGAAAACTATGTAGGGAAGATGTGCTTATTAGAAGATAGTACAAACTTTAGAGTTAGTTGTACAATTTCAGGTCTTCTGTAGTAACTCTGAAAAGGTTCTCTTTTAGAATTGTCCTGTATGCGTGGGACAGATTTTCTTATTAATGCCCTATCCCTGGCAGTGTTCAGTGCTGGGTTGGACAGGGTTTTGAGCAACCTGATGTCATGGAAGGTGTCCCTCCCATGGCAGGACCCTCCCAAATCAAGCCATTCTGTGATCACATGGTTAAAGTTTCCTTAAAATATAATCTGGTGCTTTTAATTACATTATGAAGTTATCCTCATAATTAATTATTCTTTCTATGCTGTGCTGACAGCAGATTTACAGTTCCTATTCAGCGCCACTGGGAAACACAAGTACACTGTGGAAGCTGAGCTCCTTGAAGTTTTGTCGCATCAGATAAACTTCCAGCTGTACATAGGTGGCCTTTCAGTCAATGCAATTCTGTTGGTGTTGTCCCCAGCTCCATGCTGTTCCCCATCATTAGCAAATGCCCTCATGGTGAAGGAAACTGCTGTTGGCCTGCAGCGTACCAGGGGTGGATGGTGGTTGTGGGGTTTCTTTTTTGGAGGTCCCTAAGATAGGCTGATGCCTCTGAGTAATTGTGGCCGAATGGTCTAATCAGCTGTACACCTGGGCAGGACTTCTCACTTCTGCTTTTGGAGAGGTTGTAGAGCTGGCCCAGTGCTCACGTCCTCAAACAAATGTGTTCCCACTGTTTGCATTTAAGGAGTAGTTGTATTAGCAGAGGACTCCATGATAGGCAAGGTTGTATGCAGTACTGCTTGAGATAGGTTAAATGGAGTGACCACTTTTTTTCTGCATAAAGTGATGCTGGTTCCCCAAAACAGCTTATGTTAGCTAGAGTTTTTTAAAAACTTGTATTTGTGAAGCCACAGTCTTGGCATGCTCTTAATTCTTCTGTGGCCTTCATCACAGAATCTCTGAGGCTGGAGGGCACCTTGACAATCATCTAGTCCAAAGCCCTGCTTAGAGCAGGGCCAGCTACAGCAGGCTGCTCAAGGCATGTCCAGCTGGGTTTTGGATATCTCCCAAGGATGGAGACTCCTCAGCCTCTCCAGGCAACCTAGTTGGTAGTGTTCCATCCCGTCACAATAAAAAGTGTTTCTTCATATGTGCATCATGTTGTACAGGGGTGACTAATTGAGGCTTGAGACTATATCCATGAATGCAAATGTAGCAGAAGCAGCTTGTGCTTGTGTTGTTGTTGCTGATCCTGCAGTATAACAGAATCACCAGGCTGGCAGAGTGAAAAATTGGTTTTATTGCTGACATATCCGTGATTAAATACATACAAGGAGATTTGGAAGGACTGCTCTCTCAGAGGCTTTGACGTAACAAAGCCAGTCTTGAGCCAGCTACTGTCAGGATAACATGCCTCAGTACAGAAAAGGGAGCTGCTCCCTTGCAGCTCCCACTGGTTGTAATCTGTCACTGTAAAACACATCCAGATGTGGCACTGGAAGCTCAGTGTTTTTTTACGTTGACCAATTATAATTAAAATATTAATTGTAGCCTACTGGGCTTTTGTACTGTTCTGTGTTCTTTTTAGGAGATTAACTTTCAAATTGTAAGGAGAGTAGAGTGGAAGAAAGGGCAGTGGATTTAGATGTTTCCAGGTTAGGCTGAGAGACTGCTCCCTTTAGATGGTTACAGGAGAAGCTTGTTTTGATGGATCTCTGCAGGGGTTCTCATTTCTGACACCCTCCAGGCTGCCATTTCCTTTGAAGAAAGTCCATTTCCTAACATTAGTACTGCTTGGTTGAGAGATGACAATGCCATGGAAATCCCGGTTTCATGTTTCGGTACCTTGTCAATGCTGCTGCAGCTCTAGCCCCTGTGCTTCCTGCAATAGGGCAAGATCCTCCAGCTGTGCTTGAGCCCTGGGGCAAGTCGTCTTCCACATAGGTGGGCTGGCTGCCATGTACCCCTGGGGGAATGGTGCAGATGCCCTACCTGGGCTTAGCAATCTCTCAGAGTTCCCAACCATCTCCCTTTCCACTTTTAGTGTTGGCAAAACAGGATCTAGGCCAGAGCTGAGAACAAGCTCTGTCCAGTGACCAGGGGAAGGCAAGCCAAAACACTGATAGAAGTATGCATAATTTTTTCCACAAAGGCAATGCTGATTCCAGTAGTGCTATTTGTGCAGAGCCTATGGTGGCAGCTGGGGATGCACTGGTGGGAGGTCAGGAGGTTCCTGTCCCTGGACAAACCCTGTCTGGGGAGCGGTGCCCTGTCCGTAGCCAGGCAGAGGCAGCTCTGCTGTATTGCTCTCACGCCTTCCTTGTGTCAACCCTCCTATTTTTAAATTGTATTTGGGACTGCAGTCTGACACATGTGTAATTCTAGGCCTAAACAGAAAGAATAAATTGCTTTCAACTAACCTGAATAATTTTTTGGCTCCTTTTTCATTAAAAAACGTGGTTTATTGAGGTGAAGATGTACAGAATACATAAACCAAGACCAGACAAAAAAACCAAAAAACACCAAAAAAACCACTGGGGCTTTTGGCATGTGGCTGAAGAGAAGTCAAATGACAGAGCCTGAATCACTGGCAGTGCTTCACCTAAGTGTGCTTTTTCTAGTGAAATAAGACTGTGTTGGGCACCTGCCTCCTGCAGCTATTGTTTCTAGTGCTAACAGCTGTCTTTGATGCTGAAAGACCTATTACCTGAGGCCGTTTGTCATCTTCATCCCTAAGTGTCCTCAAGGACTTGTCAATACCAAGAAGACCTCCAGAAAGCCCTGACAGGTTTCAATTCAGGATGGAGATGAAGTCACTTCAATTCAGAAAATGTGGCCAGAAGGAGAGACCCAAATGACTTCCAGTAAGTTAAGCACCTGTCAGGCTTGAAGGCCTCAGAGGAGAATGGCAAATGCATTTGGTTTTGCCTGCCAGACTATGGCCAGATGCAGGAGGGTCTGAAGAAAAGAAGTACGGCACTTCCCTTTCTTCCTGTTCGAGCAAGGTGGCTTGGCAGGAAGAGGTATGAGACCTGGGTTATCCAATAGTGTACCCCAGAGGGCTATGAGAGCTTGGGCAGGCAGGTGGCCTTCCAGCCTGTAGGAAGGAGCACTTGCTGGGGAAGCAGTGGTTGTGGGTTTGTTTCTCCAGTCCCAGCACCTCCTCCAGGGGAGTCATTTGATCAATACATATCCATAGCAAAATTTATAGGCACATCTGAGGATGAAGGGGCAGGCTGGGTGACTCTGGGGAATGTCCTTGTCCTTGCTGTTCTTCCTATACACTTCCCCTCTCCTGGCCACTCTTCGTGCAGCATCATGGCACATATGAGAGAAGTTAGGCTGCTTTGGGAGCACGTACCTGTTTGCTGTGGACTGCGTTGGAGAATGCAGTCCCTGCGCCTCCCTGAGCAGTCAGTCCTGACTCATCTTTGTGAACTTCATTCCTGGAGCCAGCTGATGAATGTCGGCACGCGCAAGTGCGTTCCTGAACCCTTATCCCAAGTAGCACAATTTTCATTTCTGGGCATTTGTGTGTATCAGGTGCCTGCAGGACTACTGCAGTGTTTCGTTGCAGCTCATCTGCTTGGCATATATAATCCTGGGGTACAATTAGGATATGTAATGCGTGAGGTTATGCTGGATGTATATACTGTCAGCTGCTTTGTTCAGGTAGAGAAATGTATTATAGCTGCTGCAGGCAGCTAAGACAATTGTTTAAAATGTCAGAAACCATCTCTAGGAATAGGCTTATGAATATTGTTCTTTTTATAGAACTAGACTAAACAAAGGAAGATTCAACAACCTCAACATGAGAATAAATTAACTTACTTCATCAGTGTTTAAAAGTTACGTAGTGCTCCCTTCCCAGAATTTCCATTGACTTTCCCATCACAAAGACCCTTACCACCTTGCAACATTTGGTCAAAGGGAAGAGTTTGGGCAGGGACTATGACCTTATTTGAAGAGCCACATGTGCCTTTAGTGAGTAGTTGAGGGTGTGAAGTACTGCAGCAATTTAATGATGTTTGTGGAAAGATAAATTTTTGATTTCTCTGAATTGTGGCTGGCTGAAAGTATTCTTCGTGATTTAATACATCAGAAAAGTAAATGGCACTAGCCCTCCCAGGAGTCTTTATACAGCAATATCTTGGACAATGTGGAAGTAAAATACAGAAAAAGTGAAAATATCGTCAATATGTCAATTACTGCTGTTATACCATTCTAATATGAAGTGACTTGCATTAAAGGAAAAGGCAAACGTTCTTTATGAAGAGAATAAGTAGATAGTGCAAAAAAACATGGTCAGATGTTACCCTGGCATGTGTAAATAGATAAAGGATTAAAGATCTAATCAGAGAAAAATTGTGTCCGTTGTAGCTTAAAGCTTTTATTTAGTATTGGGAAAAATGTATGTGTATAAGAAGGCAGGCCTGAGTTAATGCTTCAAAGACCAAAAAGCAGACTGTTTAATCTTCCTTTATCTCTGACATATTCTCTCACAGAAGGAAGAAATTGTATGAACTTTCTAAATAAAAAAAAAAAAAAAAGAAAAAGTACAGTATTATATATTTAAAAGCAGTTTAGCTTCCAGTCACTTGTACTTCTGCTATGCTTTTTTTAGATCTGGATTTACTTATTACCACTTTGATTGATCCAGTATCTCAAATATGGCTTTTTTTTTAAGGAAATGTCTTACTTTGTGCCTGCTTCCATTGCATTTCCAACATGGGCAAAAACCATTGTAGCCCATAAGGCTGTATTAGGTCTCCCTAGGGGTAGGAACCTCTGATTTGCCAAGTCATCAACTGTCTGAAAGTTTGTACTTCTGGGTTCCAGTGAGAATTGCTTTTATACCTGTGCTGGAGTGTTTCAGCAGCATCGGTGCAGTTGTGGTACAAGGTGCTGGGGCATGGGAGCAGGTGGCAGGTGCCGTGGGAGCCAGTGGCCTGGTAATCTGCTGGAGTGCAGATGAGTCAGCCTTGCCTCACAGCCCACAAATAAAATTCCTTTTTTATTTTTTTTTTTTTTCGGCCTGGATTGCCTTAGAGTAACATAATAAAAAAGCCGTGGCCAAAGATGAAATCAGGGAAGCCAGAGAAGAGCTGGAAAAGGATAGGGTTTCTTTTTTTTCATTTTTTCCTTATGCTACCTTCATGTCAACTGGATGCTGTCCTCACATGTGTTCTGCAATAAATGACATAAGATTTTCCAACAGTGTGCCAACTTAATTCACAGAAGGTATAACTGTGTTTCTACCAAAATTACTCACCAATTTTCATGTTTTTTTATGTAGGCTGAGGGGTTTCTTTGGGTGGATCCAAGAGAAAATCTGCTAAATATCCTCTGTTCCCCTCCTTTCCTCTGCCTCATCTCTCTACGTGTACTTCTGCTGCCTTCACCTTTACTGCTGCTGGCAGACAGCCTCTTGCATGGTCTGAGGAAGGGTGTGCATCTTCAACAGAACAATGTAAAGGACAAAACACAAAGTGCTGTCAAGTGTGTGGAGTAAACAAATTGCAAAGCAATAATTAATTTTCTTTCATCTTTTTGTGGCTTTCATCCTCTAGTAGTGATGACAAAGATGACATTTTGAGATGAAGGTTTTCAAGATGTCTCAGAGGGAACTGGAGGAAGGAATTATCACAGAAAATAAATATAAGAATTAGTTTAACACAGGGATTAGTAGGAAGAACTAGAATGCTTTCATTAAAAACTTAGTGAGTTAGATCTTTCACATTCAGAAGGGATACAACCTTTTACAGATAAGCATGGGACAAACTGTCCATTATTCTGGCTGTATGTGACAATGTATACTTTAAAGAACATTTCAAATGCTACAGGTGGGAAGTAGAAATAAAGTCTTAGGTAAAGTTTGTCACCCCAGTGAAGAACCCTAATACTGTCCAGCCGTTAAAGTGGGAGCAGAAGAGATGCTCTGAAGAGCTCGATTTTGCAGACTTCGTGCTTCAGCTGTGAATTGAGATAAGATAAAAGCCACAAGTCAGTTCTAGATGCTGAACTTCTTTAAAAGGTGTCAGAGGTCTGGTGGTGTTCCCTAGCATTTGCTACAAGAAAATGGCTTGGGGCAAGTAACATTTCTTTAACATTTCTTAATGTTCTTGAGGCAATTTACATTTTCTCTACCATCTTTAATAAACAATGTCCAGCTTTTTTTCTGTGCATGTTTGTCTCTGCTGCTCTGGGATTTATAATCTCTCTGGCTACATGGGAGGTCTGTGGTGTCACCAAGATGCTCAGCCTTCCTTCTAACCAAGGTGTCCTCTCATATGTCTTTTATGCATGAGGATGTTGTCTTGACACTGAGGCATGAACCTGGTAGAGCATTTCTAAATGGTTTACTGGGTGAAAGTGTTCTAACTCGTCAGTATCGTTGCCGCCCATTTTATGTGATGATAATTTCTATAGGTACTCATGTTGGAAATTCACAGTGAAGTATGTTATTGTTCATGCAAATAATCCCTAACTTAGGGGAACATGCTTTATTAGCTGGTTCTATTTTAATAGATAATTTATGGGGTCCTTAATTTAGTATATGGATAGCAGAATGAGAAAGGTTTTTTCTTTCTTCCTTTTTTCTTTTTTTTCCCCTTCTTTTTTCTTCTTTTGTCATGACAAATGTTTCAGTTGTAGCTAAGGGATAAAACAAATTAGCCCATTTTCACTGGATAGCTATGTGCTGACTGGATATTTTAAGTCTTTTGGTCTTATTAGTCCAGTTATTTATCTAGTGGAAGAAAACTTGTTTTCTAGTCTACTGAAGACTTCTGTTTGAATATTTGATAATCTAAAAGCGTTGAAACAAATCCTAAGATTGTAATGAAACCCAAATAAGGCTGGAAAATTACACTGGTATGGACTTATGGAGCTGTAAAGAATTAGAACAAAAGTTTGAGGAAAAATTAGTTCATTAATGGTTTGTATTCATGGTGCACATATTAAGGGAAAAATCAGCTAAATGACGATGAGGGTAGACTCCAGCATTCCAGGAATTTTCGTATTGTGCTTGAAGCTCTGTCCCTTTTATGGCAATGGTAAGTCAGTTATCTGCTAGCAGAATAAAAAAGGATAAATACTGGCTGCCATAAAGCCAAGAGGCAAGTGCAAGCAGTATTCAGGGCCAAAATTCATGAGACTTTAGCTGTAAATACACGTGTAGCTTTAACAGTTTGTAAGAACAGGAGAGACAGACTAAAACTACTTAAGTGCTTGTAATATTGTAGCTTTGTTTGGAGAAATTACAATTATTTTTTTTCACTGAAGCTATCAGATTATTTTTCTTTACATGAATTCTATTGACTAGGGCTGTATCTTTGTTAAGAGGAGTTCAGTTTTTGGAATCAGTATGGAAATATTCAGAGAAAAACAAGGAATAGCAAGAGGTATAAATGTAAGTAAGAAGAAAGTATAAAGGTTAAAATCATCCTAGGAAGTCTGTGGTTTTATACTTTTCTTTTTTGGGGTTTTTTTTTTTTTTTTTTTTTTTGTTTTGTTTTTTTAAATGGTACAGTGACTCTGAGGAGTTAAGGCTGCGTGACTTATCCCAAGTGGCTGGAGTAGAAGCCAGGGTAGGAAGCATCCTGGAAACCAGGGATTAGAAGAGATTGTCAAAAAACTGGTATTACAAAAAGAAGTCATGAGAGAGGGAAAGAGCCAAATGCTGGAGCCCTGCACTTAGTTTTGCTAAGCTGGAGCACAACTGTGGGAGCTGTCTGGCTCCTAGCCCCTCTCACCATTTGTGAGGACCCCCAGCTGGCAGTCTCAGTCTGGAAGGTGTTGTTCCTCTGGTCATTACTGGTAAATCCCAGCTGGAGGAGGACTCAGACATGGGTTCTGGTGCTGTTAATTCTTATGCAGTGTAATCCTACTGTCTGTGGCTTTCTATTTCTATTTTAAAACTCGCTTCCCATTATGGACCTCGGTGATTCAGCAAATGTTGTACCATTTGGGTTAAATAATGTCTCGGCTCACGCCCTTGAGAATGCCAAAATAGTAGTCCAAATCATGCAGAAAAACAAATCCATCTTGGTGAGGATATGCCTTTGAACATGTGCTCTGATTCACGGTGGTCAGACAAACAGTAGATGCTGAGTTTTGATGCATTTTCCAGGAATGGTGTGCTTGGTTGGGCTGGAGCTTGTGATCCTGAATAGATTGGATGCATCATGAGCATAAAAAAGCTTTGGATCATAGCCCTTGGGACCTGCAGGCAGGCAACTACCAATCTCAGAGTGATTCTAGCTCAGTGCCCTCTGTCCTGTCAGATGCAAAGTTGTTTCTTCAAAGTTGCTAATGATTTCAGCTTCCATTTAATTACTTTTTAGAGTAGTTAAAGGGGCTAAGGATGTGGAAGGACTTTTCTTATATCAGCAAGGAGACCAAAGAAGATGATGGTGACAGGACAAAGCCAGAAAGAAAACTGCTTATGTCAAATATGAAAAAGATTATTTTGTGAGGATGCTTCTGTGTGCCATGATTATAAGGCTCATGTTTTCTTCTTAATGTCTTCAAATAAAATCCTCGAAGGATCACGCTTAGCAAAGTGGCTGCCTCATACCCAATTGTGTCATTGGAGTCTTTGCAAAGGTAACATACACACCTACTAAAAGGTGTCTGTTCTGAGCACCCTCCATACATTCAGAGACACATTCTCATGGGAGCTGTTGGAACTGGAATGGACTTGGCGATGTGAGAGCAAAAGGAGAAGGTCTTTGCGATCCTTTAGGTAGGCTATTCCTGGATGTTTCCAGGCCCTCAGAAACTACAGCTGCACAAAACACATGTGAGATATTATCAAGCCTAACTGAACCTCTGTTAAGGCCTGAGCTGACACTTGCATGGTTCCCTGTGCAGCTTGAAATGAAAGCCAGCATATTAGGATTTTGGTCCAGGGTTTGCAAATCACCAGTTCTATGCACAATTTTAGTCACATACATGATATGAGACACATGTGTGTCTTGACGGACATGTAAGTCTGGACTCCATTTCAGCAGAATGCATTTTATGTATGTTTAATGTAGATATATCAATACCATTTATTAAATAGTCTCCTGATGGTTAAAATTAAATAGAATTATCTTAGCTTATGAAAGAGAAGAGCATGCAGAACTTACTGCAGTGCCAAAACAGCCCATGTACTGAGTGTCTGTCTTCTGTTCAGCTCAGGTTTATTTTTGCTGGACTATTACCCTGTACCATAAGGCCCATAAGCAGTTCTTTGTTTTTGTAAATCCCCATTTATTATCGCAGATTAAAGTCTGAGCATTTCATGACCAGCATGTGAAAAGTTCTGCATTTCCCTGTGTGCTTGCTCAGATGCGTGCCATGATTACAACAGTAATGGGCAATTACACAGGATGTGTTTGCAAATGGCACACTGTGTATCTATACTGTCCATGAGAAATGTGTGAAATTTATTGATATGGGAAGATACATATGTGGTTATGTTATGTCTTGTGTTGTTTTTGATAACACCCCTAGATTTTTAGTAAATGCTGTTCAGCTGCCTAGAAAATTCACAGTTCTAAATCCAAAGATACATAAATCATATCAAATCAGTCATGAAGATGGAGACTGAGTTCTCTCTGAAGTTGCACACATTACTGGATAAAGTGTTGCTGAAGAGAATTGAATGTTGTGATGAGAAAGGGGAGGGAACAAGCTACAGAAAGGCCAGAAAATGTCAATAAGATCTATGTGTCTTTTCTTACTTTTAGGGTGTTTCAGCATTTTGTTTATGGCATGAGAAATTACTTCTGTTGCTGAAGAATTATTATGCGCAGAGAATTAGGCTAGCGGTTTCAGTCAGCAAAGAAAAAACTATTCTTGTTGGCTTGGTTGTCTGAGGGTTATTTGATATTAACAGATTTAGAGAGGGAGGAAAAAAAAAGAGGCTGGTCAGAAAAAGATAAAGCAGGTCATATGCCTGTTTTCATCCATTTCAACCAGTGTTATTCGGTTCCCTAGACTGCAAGTCCAATGTCATGTCTAACCACTTCTTTTATTTCATATGTTTGTTTTGATGTTGGGACTTAGTGATGACGGGCTGATATTTAAATTTAATTTAAATAGTATGTATGAAATTATATGCTATTGTCCAATGTCAGGAAGCTGTTAAAAGCTTCTGGATGTGTTGACAGTGAGAAACTACCTAGGTGTAGTGATCAAGGTAAATTAGAAAGGGAAAGCCACCTTCTGAGGCCTTAGGCTGAGTCATCAAAGAGAGATATTTAAAAAAAAAATAATAAAAACATTAACAAAGAGACATCTGAAATGTTGTCAGTAGAAGTCAAGGCAACTTTTTCTGTAGAGTTTGGTTTAGTATTTCTCACTGAGAAGTGAGCACTTCAGACTAGCTTCAAAGACTCTTGAATGTATTTCTTGGTACCTGTTTTTCTCCTTGTTGCAACTCTTAACAGTGCAAAGGAGACAGTCTGGTAGCCTTTTAGTCCAGATGTGTTGTCAGGGAACAGGGACTAAGAATGAGAGGTTGGCTGAAACCCATGAAGTTTTGTGGCTGTGACCAGCTGGTGTATTGTTTCTTTATTTAAGGACTACTGACAGTTGGTACAAATCACAGCGTCGAGAATCTCTGTGAAATGCAGGAAGACGTGTGTTTAGGGCAAAAAGCAGCCCAAAATATTTAGGAATAAAAGGTGACATTTGTTTTTTTGGTTTTGTTTCTTTTCCCAGGCCATATCAAGAAATACAAGAAAGGAAGATTTTGGAGAAAAATTCAAAAGAAATGTACATAATGTATTTTTCTCTGAGAATAGGCAGTAAAATAATTGCTAGGGTAATGATAAAAATATTACTGCTGTACTTGTTTATCAGAATTCTTTCTGAAATTATAAATAGTTTGAATAAACAACTTCAGTTTGGAGCCTGCAGTATCAGCCAAACACTGTTCCTGTGTGCTGTGGTCTGTACTGTTCTCAGTCCTGTGCTGTGGTGTCTATATGTTGGCATATTATATTTCTTGACCAAAATTTTTTCACCCAAAGCATCTTCTTTTTATTACAGAAGAAAGTACCTGTGCACATGCTTGTTTCTGAAATCTTCATTTTTGTTTACAATTTCATGATAATGACACTTTGTCTCTTTCAGCATTTCTTTTTTCTCTTTTGATGCCTATTCACAGAAGTATCTGTTAATAGAACCCCCTCAATATTACATGTAATATTCAAAGGTATTTTATAAATAATTTCATGCAAACATATATATCACTGCACACTCCTTTTAAGACTAAGGGATGCATTATGCATAACATAGATAAAACCTCATTTTGGTAAGCTCTTACCTGTTGCAGATAGATACTTTCCAGATAGATATTTTCCTTTCTCTGCCCTCCTCTCCTGTCCTCATTTTCCTTTTATTTTTCATCATGAAAAGTGTGGGACCCCCCATGCCCCTTCTCCACAAACCATTAAAACCTGTGGGGACTTCTCAAATCTAAGTTAGGACCGCGGATCTAGATAGATAATCGAGGGAGAATAAGAGGTTCCAATGTATTTCTTTCCCCTTGCCAATGAAGTTGGCATAGCTGATTTTCTGACTCAGTGGCAAAAGATTTTTTTTTTCCCCTCTTCTTTTAGGTTAAATTATGAACCTGTTTACTGTGCAGCCTAAGGTTTTATTTTTCCAGTTTCCTTTGTTCTGCGGCGTATTCATCAATCCTTTTCAGATATGAATGGGATAGGACATTGAGCCCTGTCCAAAGGTAGAGTGTCTGTTTCAGAAATAAATCTCTATAACGATGCTCCTGGACATACACTGCCATGCCACAAAACCCTTGTGGGCTGTAAGTTTTTGTCTGAAGGATCCAATGTGATTGTTAGATTTCCAGTTATTCCCCTCATGTTGCACATCCACCTGCTCCCTCAGCTACAGCAGAATTGCAGACAGCACCAGGTACTGCAGCCTGAAAGGATGGATCCAGCAGATTTGTAAGGAGCTTGTCCTAGAGTAGCTTTTTGGTACTGTTCTTTCTTTCCCCTTTCTCGTTTGCTGTATACAAGGAATTCTTCTCCCTGAGCAGCTCTAGCTGGCTGCTTAGTTACCCTGGAACAAATAGCATGGATCTCTAGCTCCATAAGGCTGACAACTGCTTATCGAGCTCCAGTCCTAGGATAAGGTCAGCTTCTTGCTGCTGTGATGGACTGAGAGAGATGCTGCAGGCAGTATCCAGTCCAGCTGAAGGTGGACATCACTGCCTGCACATGTGGGAGCAGAAATCCAGTCCTTATTTTGACACAGGCTGCTTTGACAGCCCTATGCAGTATTTTAGTTTTCCTGTGTCTCCCTTTCTCAACAGTGAAGTAAGAAAAATGAAACATCTTGCTCTTCAAAATAGAATACAAGTCAGTTGTGTCATACTCTGTGACCATGTAAATCCTGAAAGTATATAGTAAAAATAAATTTGATAAAGATTGAAAATTATTTTTGTAGAATTACCAGCTTCAGAAATAAAAGGAATGTGCATGTCCCAAAATTTGGCAGTGCACTCTCACCCATCACTCATCATGTTACTCTGGGTTGTCTAGCTTTTTCCTGTGTTGATCCCACTTGTTCTCATTTTTAGGTATTTCTACAGCAACTGCAGAGACAAAAAGTTTAAATAAAAAGGCTAAATATCAAAATGGGAAAAAGGACAGGCAACAAAGAGAAATTTTGTCACAGGTTCAGGATAGTGCACCTGATTAGCTGTGAATTTCCATTCGAAGCTTTAGCTACTTCTTCATGGCCCTCATGGAGAATAAAATTGTTCCTAACTTTACTTAGAGTGCATGTAAAGGCATATTTTCTAAACTGTTTCTGCTTAGGACCCCAAACCAGAAATTTTTTTTTTATTTTTTTTTCCCCTGCAAGAAAAGGCAAGTATTCACAGAATTATTTGGAAGAGTAAAGGTAATGGATTTGAATTTTGATATTCAGTGTAGAGGAGGAAAATAAAAGTAATCGGACAGCTTTAAACCCACACATCTTACAAGGCCTGCCAGTTTTCTAAGGGAAAATCAAAATATAATTTTAATCACTAATTATTTTAGTGATTAAAAAAGTCTTTTGGAAATGGAAATTTTTTTTTTTTGTTTTATTTTTTAATGTGAAATTTCAGTGAAAGAAGGGGAAATGAATGAAATAAATTGATAAAGGAAAGGCATGGCATGATAAGCTTTGGATTGTTACAAGTGACTATGAAAAGTTCAGTTTCATAATATGAGAGTATGTTACCTACTCTCCTCTTCCCCCACTGCTAATTGAAAATAAAGGGAGAGCGATTTAATTCTTCAAGATTAATTTTACAGCACTGAACAAGATAGGGAGTCCAGGCTGTTCTCAGCAGGATAGCAAACACTAGAGCTGTTCTTTTGGTCCAAAAGCCCTGACCTCGCAGGGAGAAGTGATCCAATTGCTTCCAAAATTGGCACATCTGTATGCTGTAGTACTTTGTTTATCAGGGATACTTAATGTGCACTCCACCAGCCAAAGTATGGGTGAGATAAATGTAGAGTTTCAGAATGAAAGGTATGGAACTAAACCTCATCCCTGAAGTTTTAGGAACCTTTATATGTGTTTTGTTTAGAAAAAGCTATGTCAATATATTTTAAGAAGTACAACAGACAGCTTCTGTTCTTCATTCTTCTCGCTACTTGTAGTTTCTGGTGGGCATCTGAATACTTTACCTGTCTTAAATACACTTACAAAGACTAAATCACTCAATTGCATTATTACGAAGTAAATTTTTCTGTATTCAGGTGCTGAAAACTGAAATGGTGATGGAAATGCAAAGCAAGCATCCAGTCAGTTTGCTTTACTCTCTTTTCCCCTTGAAAATGCAATGTGTTTGAGATATTCAGAAGAAACATTTAATTTAAACATGGCTATAAAGTGAGGGGTGGATATGATTTTACTTTTGTAGCACTAATTTTGCTTGTAGACAGTTTTCTTTGTTGAGTTCAGAATATAAGACCTCCCAGCCACCCTCCCCAGTAAATTCAGGTAGCAATGAAGTAAGTATTGCAGAACCCATTGAAGTGGAAATAGATCTAAAAGAGTAACAAGAAGAGGCAGCCTTCTGAGCAGACCTTCAGTCAGCTGTCATAATAGTACTAGGAGAAAGATTCATCACCCTGGCAACATATTGAGAGTTAAGGTGCTTGGTCTCTGTTGTGAATGCTTTGTGATTAATTTAACAGTGTTGAACAGGATAGGAAAGCAGGTTGGGCTGACTTGGTGACTGATGCTAAAGAGACTGCATCCTGCAGGGCTGTCAAAGGAGAGATTTCTCCTTTTCCTCATGTACGTTAGCATCAGTGTTCATTTTGCTGTCAGCTGGAGCCTGTTTCAGCCTGGCTGGTTCCCGGTGCTGGCTCCTGGTAGGGCTGGCTGCATGACGGTCAGTGTTAGCACAGGAGAGGGAGTGGGAGTGGAGCCAGACCGCAGCTGTTAACAGCTGCAGGGATTTGGGTTGTGCTGCAGGAGCTGTGTTAACCACAGCTTCAAGGTGTGGTTTCACATCAGAGCTGGACTGGCCTAGAGGAGGAGAGGAGGGTGAGTGCAGCTGACCTTCTTGTCACAGCCAGCTATTAGCTGGCTTCCCAAAGCTGCAGTCTTGCTCCCACTCTTGTCTGTTTGCTTTTGGAGAGGTGGTGACCATTAAATATGTTTGCATGATGTATAACCAAATGCATTTCCCTTTTACCACTGCCCATATGCTGACATAATATTAACATAACTTCCCACAGAGAAAATACTTAGAGTATATTCTGTTTTCATAGTCAAGCTCTTGTGCAACCTAAATATGGGCCCCTTTTGCATCATACTAGCCTTTAATTGCTTGATGGATTTCACAGGATCCTGTCTTGTTCAATACACAGAACAGACTGTGCTCAGTGAGTGAGGGAGGATGCAGGGTTATATTTTTTTTTTTCTTTATTCTTTTTGGACTTGTTTCTTAAATTTCAGATCTCATAATCAAGTTGTCCTTTAAGGCAGAACAACTGACTTCAGCTTCTTATGAGCTTCCTATGGCTTTTATCACAATAATACCCAAATGGTTTATAAAAAGAACACCCTGATTTTTAGAAGCATACCCCCAGGTGAAGTGAGGCAGCTTATTGCTGCAGATAGCCATTTTACCCCATTCTGTCTATGTGATCCAGAGTGGTGCTGTTTGCTTATTCTTTGTGAGAGGAAGCATAGGGAAGGTTTTGTAAAAAGTACCTCCTAATTAGCATGCAGTAGGGTTTCATAGTTTGCTTTTAAGACAGTAACTTCAGCTGAAGCCAGGTCTTTGAGATCTTTGGTCTGAAAAAAAGATCCAATGCCAGATGCGTAGAAAATGGGAAATGTGTAATTAGTGATTGCCTGTGAAAAGTGTGGAAATGATTTTTGCAGCTTCATCAAGGGATTTAATGGTAGAGGCAGGGACTGGATCTTGTTCTCAAAGGGCACCACTCAACTGCCTTAACCAGGAAATGTCTTTGTAATTGTCTGTCTCAGCTCTCCATGTATCTTAAGTGCCTGCAGCAACCAAACAGAAATCAGTGGAAGGAGAAGGCTGGAAATCTAGAACCTCCAAAAATCATTGAAAGAATAAAGTGAATTGAACAAAAAAAAAAAAAAAAAAAGGAGTATTTTTTCCATTTTGACTGTTTCAAGAAAGAAGGTTGTGAAGTGTAGCTGTGCCACAGGAGCAGTTCCTTGGTGCTCTCTGTTATCCCATCACTTTCTCAGGGCGAGAGGAAGGTGTAGTATTTAAAATCCTTTCTCAAAGGCATCATAGTTATTGCTGAAAGCAGTGGTGAAATGGAAATTAATTTTTCCATTTCTTATCCAGGCTGTTTTGCTCTGGTAAAGAGACTGCACTCATTGCTTTTTCTACTCATTTTCTCAGCCCAGTGTCTTTCCTCTGACTGTACTAATTATTTTCCTTTACATTATCTATTTATCTTACCTGTCATCCTTTTTTCCCTGACTCCCATGCCTTGATAGTCCAGGTCCAGTGTGTTTGACTACCACTGTAGTCTTACCCTTCTCTGTTTACATGAAGCTGCTTGACCTTATATGTAGCAAGGCTAAGAGCTTTGCCTGTAATAAGGAAGAAAAGTGTATGCAGCAAACTGCAGGTTTTGATGTTAGCAAATTATATACTTTAGCATTGTATGTACTTGAGTATTTTGCTTTTTAGCTGCTGATGAGCAGGCAGCTCCCAGTTTACAAGCTGCTTAATTTATTTGATTACATCACTGCTTAGTCTGTGCTCCTCTTTTGGTGTTCCTTTCTTTCTGTTGAACTATTGCCAGATATAACTTGTATGTCTGAAAACATGGAAGAGTTGATGAAACAGTTGTCTTCCTTTTCCTCTGAAAACTGTTCAGTGGGTTTTTGCTTTGGCAGGGTTCTGTGTTGTGTTTATGACTGACCCCTCAGATGCTTAAAATCACCATGAGAAAATTGAAAGGTCAGATGCTGCAGGACTTCCTTTCAAACCTGCTTTCCATCTCATGAATATAAAGCTTTTAAAAGTAGCTAAAAGCTTTGTTGAAACAACTGGAGAATGATAAACTCTATTAATTCAGGTGAAGTAATGATAAAACAGCAACACAGTTATTTTTAGTTTTTATGTAGACAGAGGTTTTTGCAACCTGTTTCAAATTATCTGCGGTAATAGAAAATTTTATGTTACTATTAAATGTATAAACCTTGAAGTTCACCTAAGCACATTTCCTCATAGAGAGTGTCATTCTGAACATCAGCTTTTTGGCACAATGACAAGGCATGTCCTTCTGCATATGGTGCCTTATATGCACTGTTGGTAGCAGGTAGTCCCAGCTGTCTACTGCTGGCAATGAGTGCCTCAAAAGTAATTGTAAAGCTGGTGTGTATTGTAGATGTATTAAGCACACAAAGTATATTGTAAGAGTTTTCTAATGATCTGCTTAAAGTAGAAATAAAAAAAAAAAGAAGGAAGAAGTCTTACTTGTTCAAAAAGGTCATTACATGCCTTTCCTGAGTAAAGTAATTTGACACTGTAAAGCTGGATAAGCATTGTGATGTAATTTTATATAGCCCTTAGGACAAAAAGAAAGATGTTGTTTTCAATCTGTTAACAGGCTGAGCGGAAATACAGTAGAAGAGAAATTACTAGGATTGTGTATAATATTATAGCAGGTGTTTTATAGCTTGTACATGCAATAATTTCAAAGCTTATGAAGCCTAGAAGGCTCCCTATAGTTTCAGAGAGTTTCAGTTTAGGTCTTGAACATTGGACTTAGGGCTGTGCTAAGATAAAGAAATGAAGAAGGAAACCAGAAGAAACCTGACAGCCAAAAGTTAATGCTCCACTAGAGTTCTGTGTTCTCATTTTGCTAAATGGGATCATTAAATATTGATGAATAATTGCAGGTAGGTATCATGAAGTAAACTTAGAGTTTAGTAAGAATGACTGAAAAGTTTGGTTGGGATAGCTGCTTTGGCTACTGTTGGTGCTTAAATAAGAACGATTTTCTTTTAATTCAAAGTGAACAAATATTAGAATTACATCACATGTCTTTTAAACATTTATGGATGTCATGACTTCCCTAATGCATAAAACTGCATGGAAAAAAGGTTGAGCTTTTTGAACAGCAAGACTTAAAATTCTCACTGTTGGTATTTCATTGGGATTTAGGACTTTTTCTTTTAAAGAGTTTTGCTTTTAATATAAGTGAGTAATTGTTTTACATTTTCAAAGGAATAATAATGACATTGTGTCACATTCTAGATAGTTCGGGTTTTAGGAATGCGACTTTTATTTTAAGGTTTCATGGGATATCCCCAAGGCATTTCGCTTTTGACCTTTAGATGAAATAAGTGGATGTTCGCTTTTTGTGGAACGGACAGAGCCTGCTGGCGGACTGTAAAGACATTTCTTATTTAGCACAAAGTCAAGCTTTATGTGGAGAATTAGATATACAGATTAAGCAAAATGAAGTAATGCAAATATAATGCCAATCTTGTTTTCACCCTAAATAAGTTTACATTCTTAGGCTCAAACTGCTGATGTACATGTGTGTTATTAGCTCTGCCTTTAGTTCCTTTGCTTCTAGCTTTCCATTCATGATTTCATAGCAATAGAAATGACTCTATGTGTGAGCTGAGGGCCAGGCTTTATTTATTCCAAAGTCATGTTGGGTACCTGTCACGTGAGATAGTACGTATGTTTGTTAAGAGGTATGTCTAATTTTCACAGTAGAATGGTTTTGATTGTAGCTAATAGGAAATACATAGATGCCTAGATTATGGCTTCTGCAGTACATATATCTTAAATGGTGTCTTCCTGTTATTATCGTGTCCCTGAAGGGACTGTATGTGCAATGGTTCTGTGTGGCTTTAATTTTTTAAATAAAGTACATGTGCTGTAAATGGATTTTATATGTTAGAGGAGGCAAAATAAAACAAGTGCCAAACACTTGCTTTTGCAGAAGATGGAGAGATTTATTGTGATGCTCTGTAATCTGTAGAAATTCGTTCCTGGATGCCATCAGCTGTGGACTCTTGCCAGGTGGTTTGTCCAGCTTTCCAGCAATGGGATATGCCATTGAGGGGTAGCCAAATTTTCTCTCGGCAGCTGTGAGTGTTGCCTTGGGCAGTCCTGCAGATGAGCAGTGACAGAGGTTCCCTGTCCTGTCTGGGGCTGCAGCCAGCCCTGTTAGTTTTGCTTGAACAATGTCTGCCACAAGGAGGAAATGCAAATGCTGGTTCCATTTATTTACAGCTATTTGACATACAAAATAGGTCAAAATGATGTTGAAACATCAACTTCCATCTTCAAGCACTTGGTTTAGGTGTACTACCAAGGATGACAGAACTTGCCAACCTCCTTCCTCTTCATCACGTCTTCTCAGCTGGATCCACCTATCCTGGGAGGAAGTATTGACCACTCTCCCATAAACTGTTACTTTGAATCCTAAGTGGCATAGTGTGTGGTAGAGTTTATCCCGAGGGCAGAGCATGGCCTCAGCACTAAAGTGCAGTGCATTTGCTTTTTCAGGAAAGTTATAAATAAGTTTCAATATCTAAATCGATCTTTGCTCAGTTAAAAATTTTTACAAATTTAGGTCAAACTTTGAATCTTGCACAGGCCTAATTTCATTGTGAAACAGGACTGAGCCTGAAAGGGATTTCACAGAAGCAAGGTCTTTTGAAGAGCAGCAGTTTCTAAAACTCTTTGAGAGGCCTCAGCTCTGAATGGTTTAAGTCCAAATGATTTCTTTGTTTCACTGAGCCTCCCCACGTCTGTAGTTTGAGCCTCAATTTGTATTTAGATGAAAGAATTGAGGAGAAAGTTAAAACTTGCAGGCCACAATAGTGCCTGCAGAGTTGCTTTTGTGGGTGAGAGATGGCTCCAGCAGATGAGGAGAGAAAAGAAGATGCCTTTGTGTAGGCTCTGGACTTTGCATCTTTCTTCTGGCTATTTGTTTTGTAGATGCACTCTTGAGCTTTAATGAGCTTTCTATACTGCTTGCTCCCAGTGCTGGGCTCTGGTGTTATGAAGAAAATGGGTTCTCAGCTCTTTCCCTGCTTTTGATTTTATCAAAGGTAGAAACAAGGGAGGCAGAGGCGTTTCCCTTCCCAGTATCCTTTTCAAGTGAATAGATGGAGAGAGCATCCAGTGTGCCCACTTTCTATGCTAAGCAAGTTGGACCGGGCGCTGGTTCTGCTTTTTGCTGGTAAGGATGCAGAAGCAGGTGTTTGTCCTATTTGTTTTTCCTGTGGGATTTTCTGTCTGGTGGTCAGTGATATTTTGATTTTGGAAAGCTGTGGAAATGCTTCTGTGCAGGTTTTCAGTCTGGTTTTGCTTATGGGAAAGAGGAAGGGGGAATACAGTTGTAAAATAAAATTCTCACCAACCTGCTAAGTGTATGAATTTGGGGAAAGTTCTTTTAATGGAGTATGCCAGGGTTAGAATAACCAGGTAGCAAATTGGAAGCAAAAGCATTGGCAGAGCTCCCTGTTCCTTCCATGGTGGGGGGAACACAGGGACCAAACCATAGCTGCGTAAGGGTGACGGTGGGAAGCAGTGTGAATCAGATGAACCCAAAATACAGTTTCCTGTTTTATGGAAGCAGTGAGTTCAGCGATTCCCCTCTCTGTGTTGGCTGCAGTAGAAAAACATTCTTGCGCTCTTCCGAGTATTTAACCCGTCATCCAGTTAAAGTTGTGAAAAATAGAAAAAGCTTGACATCCATAAAAGGAGATAATTTGAAGTTAATAGGGGCAGCTGTGTCACACAGAAATGGAACACATGCCATTGTGCATTTCACTCTCGTGTTCTGCTCTATTAAATTAATCTGCCAATTTAATTCATGTCTGTACTAAACAAAACTTTACATGACATAACAGAAATGAGCTTGTGTTTCTGCCTTGTTCCCTTGGCTCTTTCATAATACTGCAGCTTTCTGCAAGCCTGAGAACAGCAGGATGAGCATCAGCATGGGTTGGAAGGCAAGGGATTGAATAGTTGAAGCTCAGGAGTTGATTAAAAGGTTAGCCAAAATGCCCACCTCCTGCCTCTGCTGTGCTCCCTGATACATATTAACCTAAATTGGTTAAATATACAACTTGATTTACAAAGCACAAAATTGCTTTTGCAAGCGAAAGCTGCCTAAGCCTGTAGATGTAGGATATGTCATTGCCTTGATTTTTTTTCCTTGAGTTAATAAGTTAGTATATTACTTACTGATTTTAATCTAAGGTGCAATAAGTGAAATTCTGTGCATCTGGATATGTTAGATGAGGCAAGAGCATCACAATCAGGTGGGCCATGATTGCCCCTAAAGTTCAAGGCTGATGGATTTGACATCAGGGAACTTCACATGTGAAAAAAATTTATCCTAAACCACAGGAAAGAGAGATTAAGAGAGGAAGCAGCATTGCTCAGGTGGATGACAGCCACAGTGGAGCTCACCTGGGAGTTTGGATGCCCTTGGTGCTGAGTGCTGTGCTCTCCCTCCCCTGCATTGCTTTAGCTGTAGGCAAGTAGGAGGCATGGGTCTCCAGTCTACCCAGGATAAACCTGTTTCTATTCAAAGGGGCTGCCATGTTTCTGGCTGCAAACAGAGAGCAGCAGGGGATAGAAGTAAGCCTGTGTTGTGTCCCCTTGTTCCCTGAATGGGGATCTTGTTGCTGAAGTAGGAAGGAAGTTGACAGTGGAGAGGGGCAGGTGACTGTGATGGCAGTGGTCCTATAACCCTGGTTTTGGCACTTTTCCTCCAGGTTTAGCCTCTCCATTGTTTTTCTGCCTTTATGCACTTTCTGTACATCTCTGCAACACGGAGAAGTTTCTCACACCTTCCTGTCCCTAAACTCTTCAACTTGAGAGCTAGCCCTCTTCCTCACCAGCTCCCTTATCCACCATCAGTTTCTACGCTGGCTAAGCTTCACACTCCCTCCTCTCCTTCTCCCCAAGGCCCACTTCTTGTTTCTAGAGGCTTTTAAAAAATAATCTGTGATTATCAGAGATTTACCTAGACAGGTGCACAAAGGGGAACTGAAAACATAACACATGGGACCTGTAATATTTGCAGTCTCGCTATGCTGACCAAATGTGACTAATACTTGGAAGATTAATGGTCAAATGCCATCATTGATCTGTTAGTTGAAGATGGCTTTTGTCTTAATCTCCTATATTGCAACATGTTGGAGATGTGCGTCACTAAATGTTTATGGCTGAGGATTACTGATGTTCTTCCAGACTGCCTTGTGTATGCTCAGTTTTGAAGGATTTGGCACAATTGTTCCACTGTGAAGTTTAGAAACATATGTTAAGGAATATATACCTTTCATATTGCATTTGTGCAGCTGCAAACAAAAACTTGGTACTATCTCTTCCTTCAGGGATAAAGTAAAGAACGTGCTGTACCCGTGTATGAGTCATGGTTCATTTATTTTCTATGAGAAATTTTAAATGCTGTATTGCATGACCTTTGTCATCTTTGCGTACAGTGGAAAAAATATACCAAGCCAGGAATATCAATGAAAGTCATCGCAATAACCAAAAACAGGCAAGTAAGTTCCCATTGGGTCCTGTTTTTTTTTTTCTTCACTAAATGGGTCTTTACTGTGGAACAAATGATGATGACTGCCTGAGAATTTATAAGCAGAATAAGCTTCAAGATCGTACAGCCTCCTTGACTAACCAGCATTCTCTGATCTTACATCAAAGGAATGGATCTTTTTTGGCAAACTGAGTCTGGAGTGAACATGTCTGCTTCTGTGTTTGGAATTGAAAGTATATTAGTAATTTCTGGTTAATACAGATAACGCATTTATTGCAAGTGGTGCTTGTAGCTACACCCTGTTTGTTTGGTGCTGTACTGAAATGGATAAAAGGGATCATTCGAAACAACTCCGCACGTAAACCTGAAGTGCAGCTGGGACATCTAAGACAAGGTACATCTTCCAGGTTGTTTCCCTCCCATGCTTCAAGTAGTGTTACTACCCAATGCACTGTATAATGCAGCAAGCATTTCTCATCCAACCCCGTTCCCCACCAGCACTTCAGTTTCTTTCTCATTGACAGTTAATATTTGGCTTGGTGCTAACCTAACAGCTTACTACAGCTTGTGCTGTGGAACCAAGCATGCCTTGTAATGGATTAGATACAGGTCCTTAGAATAAGAAGCATAATGTGTCTGCTGTCCAGGGATATTTGTGGGGGTGGCAGAGGAATCGGAATGGACATACAATAAAATGCTCTTTCATTCATGCCACAATTTTTGTGGAGTTTCACAATGCTGTTTTTTGTGAGTGCATATTTTCCTACTCCGTGTTCTTGTCTTACAGTTTTTATTACTTAATATCCTGTTTATTAACATACATCCTACAAAAATGTTCCTAAACATAAAGGTACAGCAATTGCCTGGTGTAGGGTTTGGCATAGGAAAATAGGCAATTCAAAGTAACTTTTAAATCCAAAAAGGGGATAAACCTCTAGGAAGTGTTTTAGGAGTATTGGTGTTTTAAGATCTGATTTTCTTCAAAAAAAAAAAAAAGAAAAAGAAAAGTATTTTTTGAAGATGAGTGTGAATTAACAGTTTTTGTAGTTCCTGAATGGGGAAGTTGAAAATGGTTGAAAGAATAAGAATAAGGTCAAAGTTGATTCTTTTTGATAGACTCAGGGATGCTTTCACAGGATCCTGTTGGAAACAAGACTAAACAATTAGTGTTGTACCTGTAAGCAGGATAAACTATACAACCGCAATGGGAAAACCAGAAAGCATAATTGGAAACTAGCTGAGGGCTTCACTGAAGACATGGAATGAGTTGGAGCACATTGCACAGAAAATAGCAGCGAGGCCGAATTATTTAGGAACCATTATAAATAAGTACCATGGGTGCGTAGGCACAAACATGGAAAGGGAGGAATGAGATGAAATGAACTGGGGCCATAATAAAGAGGGAATACACGTTGTGCTTACAAGCAGTAAGAGAAAACTAAAGGCATTAAGTTGTGCCTTAGTAATTGGAGCTGAAAACCTCATGATGAGCGAGGCTTATATGTTCAGGTGGTTAACACATGCATCATCAGGCATCTGGGCTATCTTGGGGAAGGAGCAGGCTAGAACCTACTTAAATTAGATGCATATTTTAAAATCATTTGACCCTCATGACTCAGACTCATGCCAGGGCTCACAGTCTAGTTTTTTTAAGCTGCAGAGCCATCAGACGAAGCAGTCTCTCTCTCCTCCTCCTGCCCACTCCCAGGAGCTTACTCCTACTCCTGAACTCTGCCCCTTCGTGTACTGCCATGGGAGTTCATCCCGTTATGTTGTAAAACAGGGCAGGGAGTTGATTTGGCTCAAAAATTTTGATGTTTTACAAAACCTTTGCTATGTTAGTTTTTGAAAAATGACTTTTACCAACCCAGTCCATTGTATGCTGGTAGGAGGGGATTGGTGAGAGGTCCAGTTTTGGTGGCTGTGCTAACATCAAGTGCTGGTGGACCTACAGCACTGCCCCATGGACTGAAGTCTGAACTTCCAGGCTGTAAGAACTACTGAGGTGCAGTTGTATGTTGCACCTGACTCAGCTCTATCTTCTTACTCCTAGCACTGTACTTTTGTTACTTCTCTTCTTGATGTAAATATTTGTCCTACTCTGAGACAGTTCAACTCACCAGCCTGTAAAAAGAATTATTCAAATTATTCATTATTAAATAGTCTTTTTTTTTTTTTTTTTTTTTGTGTGAGGAATAGAATGATTCCTTGTAGTAACAGTGATTGTTTGACAGATTGACTGAGACGTACTCAGCTTCACCTTTGGCAAGCAGGCTGTTGCAATCTTACAGTCACTAGCAGTTACCTTTAAGAAGTGATGTGAGGTAGGAGTGTGGACAGAGCAGCTGTGATACCTGCTTCTGTTTGCTTTTCTTTACAAGTTGGGGAAGAAATACCTCAGAACTTGATACGAACTAATCAGTTTTTCTCAAGTCCCAAAAAAGATCCCTGGCTGACTAAACAGAGTGGAAGCACCCATGTAAATAAACACCCACACAGCTTATGCTGGCACCAGCCGTGTTAAATCAGTTCACTGGCTCTGTACCGCAGTTAACAAGTGGTGAGTGGTGAAGCAGCAGATAACAGTGAATTCAGTAATGATTTTAATGTGTCTCATCTACTTCCTGATGCAGATGTCATGTCCAAATGGCAGGTCAAATGATGGAGGGAGATAGTAGCAGACAGTCCTCCATGGGAGGCTTGTGTATCCTGTCTGGAAAAAAGGATGGGCATTGCTTCTCTGAAATGAGAGGAAAGAGAAAAAGCATAGGTCTTGAGAAATAAAAAAAGTTGTTGAGAAGTGGGTAAGAATAAACTCTGTCCTGTAGATAAGAAAAGAATCCAGGTTGGACATAGCCTTGGGTAATATGGTTTAGTGGGAGGTGTCCCTGCCCAATGGCAGAGGGGTTGGAACTAGATGATTTTAAGGTCCTTTCCAACCCTAACTATTCTATGATTCTATGAATCATTAAATTGCTAGGAGAAGGATTTGGGTTGGTCATTAAATTGGTAAGTTTTAAGAAAGACCCAACAAGCTCTGTGAGGAGCGGGTGTAGTTGATCCTTCCTTGAGACAGCAAATTTAGTAGCTTCTTGGGTTCTCTTTTCAGATACTATTTTCTAGGTTTTTAACTTAAAGAAACATGGCACTTAACTGCTAATATACACCAGCAGAAATTCAGCATGTAGGCCCTGAGCTACAAGATACCCTCAGAGGAATTTATTTTGCTTCAGAGGAATGACTACTAAGCAATACAAGATGTCCTGTAGTTGTCTCAAACACTGGCAATTCAACTCAGTTTCAGTGTGCATCACTGAATACCTGGAAAACTAATCAAACCTATTCACATGCCATAGTCATGTGTTTTTTTGCTCCCCATCTCCCCTTTCGTAGGATGCAAGAGGAAAGTCCTTTTCAAAAATTCTTTGTTTGTTTGGGTTTTTTTTTTTGGTTTTTTTTTTGTTTGTTTTTTTTTTTTTTGTTTGTTTAAAGAAGCCATGGAAAATTGTTACAAGAAAGATGGCTTTGTTTGGGTGCACTTCGAACTGAGTGAAAAATAAACATACACCAGGCTTAGAGGATCTTTAGCTCTTGTTTTCAGGTTGTGCACCAGATGGAGAGCCTAGCTGCCTCTTCCTCCTGACCTTTGGTCTACATTTTTTTCAAATCTCAGCAAAGTGGAAAAAAAAATAAATTAAAGAAGAAACATTAGCAGAGATTTTCCTTCACCGGAGAAATAGGAGGATTTAAAAAAGCACTTCACAGACAGGTCTTACCTCCACCTGATGCTTTTCTTTCTTTGTGGCTAAATTTACCATTCTCTCAGATTCTGAATTTTTTCTGTATCTGTGAATTCTTAATCATCTTTGAGCCCGAATGTGCTTGGGAGTTACAAGGCAGTTTGAGAAACTTAAGTGAATGTGACTGAACTGAGTAAGGACTTGTTTAGGAGTGGGGTTTTAATATTTCTCATGACCAGGGATGTGCATTGCCAACATGCCAGTCAATGTTGAAGAAAACTCCAGCATCTTTTGACAGGCCGTTTCCTCACCCCTCTTGCTTGCCCTCCCACATAGCACAGCTTCTCAGCACTGCCTGTGCACAAAACATATGTATTGGGGCAGTTAAGCCAAAAGACAGAGCAGATACATTGTTCTCCATAATTCACTTAACATATGACCTTGCACATATCTGCGACTTACATTAAATTACATGAGCTGTGGGTGTACTATTTTGAGTGGGTTTTTTTAAGCAGACTATCTGTTATAAAGATAATGCTTCCCCTAGTGGGAAAAGGAAGACTGTATTGTTACAGTGACATGTCTTTGTAATTTGAGATGACATTTCGTTTCAGAGCTTAGACTTTGTGTATGTAATTATAATAGTGAAAAAAAACAGATCTTTGTTATTCTGAACTGCAGGCAAGCACAGTCCAATAGAGGGGTGCAAACAATTGTTTTATTTTTGTAGTGGTTTTCTTCATTATTTAAGAGCACTAAAAAAAAAGGTGAAAACTTAGCCTGTTACAGCTAGTTACTCCATCTTCACCTTTCCTGAGGTACCATGGGCTAATGCCCTTGTCCTGACAGTCTCTCCAGTCCATCCCCCTTTTTCACAGAAACAGAGCATTCCCTCTGACTTTGAACAATTTCCATCCTCCCTCTCCCAGTACGGAGAGCCTCCTCAGGACTTTATTTGCTGCTGCTTTTCTCCATCAGTCCTGCTTGGTTTCTAGATTTGTTGCTTTAATTCCTTCAATAAAATACAAGTGTGCCATGGTTTGAAAGTATCCTAAATACCCCTGCTTGATCGATATGGCCTTGTGATGACTTCACTGTTAAAGGAAGCTGTTTCTCAAGCAATACTCCTAGAAATCAGGGGTCAAAAAGCTGTGTAGATAAGTGGTGACTAACCATGTTTAAGAAAATTTCACGGTGTCATTTGAACCAGCATGGTTAATACTGTGTCAGAATTTACAACATTTCCTGTTTTCAGTGCTTTGTAATTGTAATCTAATCTCTTTTGGTTTAAAGGGGAGATTAAATCATTGCCAGGGAACAATTTTCAAAAACTGAAAGTACATGAGAAGTCAGCTGGTTTTGCTTGAAAGTGAAAATACAAAGTGGAGTAGGCTTCTATTTTGAAGTGAAAGTAGAATGACAAATATAACAGTATTCAGCATGGTCACTGAAAAGCAGTTGTTTAAATAACCTCAGATGTTATTTTTAATAGGTAAAGGCAAAGACTTTGCAGAAAATCCATTTCTCTAATGATCCATTTCTCTAATGCTGTATCACATCTAAATCCTGAAAGTACCTTTCAAGAATTCTGAAGCTATATTAAATTTATTGTTTTAGCCATTTTACTGTGGGATATGCACTTTTAGGAGTTACTATAAATGAAATAAGATATTTGATGCCCAAATGGCTAACATACTGCCATCATCAATTTAGAATAAGCAGATTGAATTTGGTAATCCTGATAATCCTTCATTAGACCTACACGACTCTCCTTAAGTATGTGTGAAGCTGCTATTCTAAGTTATTCTTACTCTGCGTTTTATGCCTTACCACATTTCTCTCAAGGGGTACCCTTGCTTTACTTGATAGTAATTTAAAATTAATTTACTACATCATCCATTTTAAAGGTGGCTAATCTTGAAGAGCAAACTGAGAAGTTGCTGTAGTTTGTAGTGTTGCTCCTGCAACAGCTTACCTGGGGAAGGAACTGTTGGGGCAGTGTCAGTGGCTTCTTCTGCTCTTCCTTCCCTCTTGGGTTGAATCTCAAACCATTCAGGAGTTTATTGACTATAGGGCACACAATTGGAGAGAGATAAAATGGAGCGTATATGCAGTGCACAGAATGCACAAAGACACAAGGCTAGTTTATTAATTTCTCCCTATTTCCCCATGAAACCTTTTTCCCTATTCCTAAAACTTTGTATGTTCATTGGTGTGAACCTAAGGTGATGGAAGAGTAGAGGTCTTGAGACATTTTTTTGTCATGAAAATGAGTAAGAGCCTACTAAAAAAAGAAAAAGTAATGGCCGTTATTCTCCTCTTAGATATGAAAAAGATCATAAATGCTTTAACTGTAGGAAAAGCTACACTGAGAATTGGAGCTGTACAACTGAAAATGGGGTTTTTTTGGTCCTTTTATTGTTGTTTTTAAGCCATAGGAATGCTTTAGTGCCTTAAAGTTTTATTAGTCTCCAGAAAACTGGTGTGGTCGCTAAAGGATACATTTCCTCACTCTTTCACTCTAGCTTTCATACATTGAGGGATTATAGAGGGAATGCTGTTTGTACAGTCTCTTCCAGCTAACTTCCCCTACCTCTCAACCATCAAGTTTCTTTTCAGAATTAAGCATCCTCAGGTTGGATCTAAGCCATATCCTAATCTCAGCAAGACCTTGCATAGCATCGATCTGCATCACCCAGTGCAGATTGTGGATCCCATTCGAGTGTCAGGATTGTCATAAGTGGGCACTAATGCATTTAGCATTATCATAGACACGGAGAAAACAAAGTTGTTAGTAATTCTTAGTACAGACCATGACAGAGAGAGAAAACGAACTGTTGTTTATAAGAGGAAAAAGTTGCACCTAGTATATGTTTCAGAGGTTTAGGTAGGAGGTCCCATGGTCACAGTTGCCCTGTTCAGGTGGGTTTGCACAGCAAGAGACAGCATCATCTGTTCCAGAGCTGGATTTAAAGAAGTCCCCTTAGTGGAAGGAGGGACAGTAAGTGGCTGGTTGCAGTTGCAGAACCAGGCTGTTAGCTAAAAAGGATTTTCCTAAATCTGCTCCTGATGTAGGAAATACGAATTCCCGTTCTGAAAGTGTGGTGCATACATTGTATACATTTCTATTCTACATTATTGTGAGTGTCTGTCACTTCTGGGAGTCATCTCAGAAATTTCTAGCTATTTTTCTGAAAGATAGAGGTGAAACTTTTCTATTTCATAATTTTTTTTTCCCTTCAGGAATATTTTCCACACAAGTGTTTTTCTCCACTTCTTATTTTCAAAAGCAGTTTTTAAAACTGGGATTTATGATACAGCATCTCTGTTGTCTGAAATCTTATGATTGTGCAACTGATCTGCTGGTATAAATCACATCTATGAGTTGTGTTTATATATTATAATCCATACCACAAGTTACTTTAAGAGTGGTCATGCAGTAAAAAACTAAGTAGCAGGCTCATGAATTCCCCATGCATTATTCAGGTTAGCAGTCTTGCATTTGCATTGTTAGAGCAACTCTTGCTGTGTCGTGGTCATCTGAGTGGTACACAGTTAAGGAATGTGAGTTGGCAGAGTTGACCAAGACCCAAATGTTAATGGTGCTGCATGGCTTTACAAGGTGTAACAGATCTGATGAATTACTGTACCAATAAGCTATAAAATAAAATAAAGTCTCCAGGGACTTGTCTCAGTGTGAAATACAGGACATGCTTTGTCAGGGCACACCATAAATTGCCAAGAGCAGTGTTAGGATGTGAGCTGGCAATGTGTCTGTCTGCCAGGGTGTGAAAAAGAAGCCAACCTAAGGATTCATCAGAAAATAAGAATTTGAGCATTTTACGGAATTACAGCGTCATTAAGGTTAGAATTGACCTCTGGATATCATCTAGTCCAGTTCCCCTTGCCAAGGAAGGGCCACCTAGAGCTGCTTACACAGGAATGTGTCCAGGTGTGTTTTGCATGTCTCCAGAGAGGCTCCACAACCTCCTTGGGCAGTTCTGTTCCAGTGCTCTGCCACCCTCAGCGTAAAGAAGTTCCTCCTCATGTTGAGAAACTGGAGACCAGTTTGGTTTGTTCTTGAGGTTTTTCACTGCCATCAGTACCTTTAGGTCAACTTTTTACTGCCAGCAGTGTCTTCTCATCAGAAATCAGCAAAAGCTTTTCATGCCCCTACACTTGTTTGTTAAAGCCTATTTGAAGTTTGCTTGTGGTTCAGGTATTTAAGATGTTGCAGGACAGGCTGTATACATATTAGAAGTAGCACTCAAAATGGAAAAGACCAAAAGAGTTTATGAGAGAAGAAAAGTGTGTAAGTCAAAGTTCCTTCTGATTTGTACACTAGGAAGAATTCTTTCGTGCAGTATCTGAAATTAATCACCATTGTTAAGAGAAAACAAAATATTCTTTATTTAAAGAATTTAATTTGGTTGATTTTTTTGTTTTGTTTTCTAAAGAAATACGCTTTTTTTCTGGCTGAGGATGAAATATTGCAAGACCTATATTTTTTTTACATTCTGTTACTCTTCCACAATGATTTAAAAATTCTGGAAATAACACAGATGAGGTTTTGCAAAGACCAAATTCAGATTCTTTCTTCTGTACAAAACACATAGCCATCTAAGAGGAAGGAAGGATGTGAAAAATAAGACCAAAGGAAGAAGGTAGCTATCCTAATGAGTATAGCAGGGTCTTCTGTGGTACTAATTGTCTAATGTTTCGTTCTTCCCACAGATGCTATTTTTGTATAGAGTTTTTCCAAGGAATGAAACGGTGGTTCCGTGACCTAAAAAGTGATATGAATTACTGTTACATCAGACCTTGATTTGAGTAGTGTAAAAGTATTCATATTTTTGATATGTGGACATTTCAAGAAGACTATTTCAATACATCCTCTGATGACCCGATTCGGAGCTAAAACCAGATTGGGTTTTTTTGCAGTTAAAATTACTGTCTTTACACAAGCAACAGCAAACTTTGGTTGTGATATTTTGGCTCTTTTCAGAAAATCTGCCAAGTGTGCAGATACGAGGTGACTTCATAACATGCTGGTTTTAAGTGAGAATGTGACATTTGTCACGCATGGAGAATATCACTGATATGTTGGATGCATATACATTAGGAATAATTAGCGATAAAGAAATGATCCTACACTGGAGGTTGGAGAACTCATGGTGGTTGTGTTTTATTTGGCCAGTTGGAGGCCTCTTCAATTCGTAAAAGCTCTCTGACTGGAAAATTGGACAAAATGTAATCATACTTACTGAATAAATGAATGCCCAAAGTTATGCTTCTAGAGCCAATCTAAATGAATAACAAGATCTTTCAGAACCACCAGGCACTTCAAAGTTTGTGATCATATTTTTAAGTGATGTGATGCATGTGACACTGTATTGGAAGAACCTGCTGCAGTGGTTTGAATCTGCTTAGTGCTAAGTTTGAAGATACTGAAGCTGATTTTGATCTCTAGAGAGCAAGTACTAATTCTAATATGAATGCTGTTGCTAAACTGAGCTTTGCAGGTGTTTTTCTGTTCTCCAGTAGTGTTTCTCATGACTTTTATTTTTTAGACTTGTATGCTGCAAGTGTTGTTTCCCTCTAGCAATATTCTCAATATTCTCAGTTGCTCAAAACTTGTTGGATGTTCAGAACCTCTTGAAGGCCTTTTGACTCACATGGCCTATTTGGCATCACTTTTATCTCTTTTTTGAAAGAATTCTAGGGAGGAGTCAGATACTGTGGGTGCATATCAATGAAAGAAAACAGCTGTCTTTTCAGTCTGGGTGCATTTTCTGTTTTGGCAAACAGTATCCATTTTCATAGCTGTTCTGCTGCTGTGTATGCTTTATAAATCACTGTGGGGTATGTTCCTTCTGGGAGATGCTGTGGCAGGAGTGTGTGACTGCAGATGCTTGGATGCTGAATTCTGTTGAAGTCTGTTGATTAAAAATTGGGTTTTTTGGTTTTGTTTTTTTGTTTGTTTGTTTGTTTGTTTGTTTGTTTTAAGTTGGAATTTAAAGGAATGCCAGATAGAATAGGATTGCAGTGTGTGACCTTAACTGTTCATGTGGAGATGCCTGCAGGTTCTGGAATCCAACTGTTCTCCTTGAACCTGCTGCTGTTCTTTGTGTGGCTGTTCTTGTCAACCAGAACTTCTATTCCCACATCTCAGTGCCATTTTCTACTTTGCTTTCTCCAATTTGAGTGTTCTGAGTGATGCCAGCCTACTGTGATGCTTATAGTTTTGTTTGTGTGTGACAACAGGGGAGCAAACTCTTCCATTTCTGATGACTGAGAACTGCTGAAAGTTGCGCAGCTTAATTATTAAAATCCTTTCATATAAAAAAACCTTCTGTTTCTTTCTAGCACTATGTAGACTTTGATGAAGTTTTTTATCTTAACAGAGTACTTTTCAAAGCCAAATTACTTTACTTGAAGATCAAATAAACTGTTAGAGACAGGGAACAATAAATATTGTGAAAATGTAACATAAATAAATACCTCCTTTAAAGCAAGCACCAGTGAAATTAAAGGACTAATTCTGATATAAAACTTTTGCTTCCATTAAGTCTGGTTAAAATATGATAATGGCAACTATCAAACAGACTGAATCTGCCCTAAAAGCTTGAATTATTTAATATTTGACTTTTTTTTTTGTTTGTTTCAACTTCTGAATTACATCAACTAAAAAATAATCCAGGAGCAAATTCACGTTACCATTATCCCTGTGCAGGAAATGTGAGCTGGGCCCAAAGCGAGTGTGAGTTTGGCTTAAAAAGAATATTTTTTTAATAATTATCCCTCAGTTTCTTTTAAATTTATCTAATGGTTTTGATCTTTAGATTGCAGATTTCTGATCTATGAGGCACTTGAGGGGATGGCACTTTTTCAGTTAAAAAAACCCCAAAACAAACCCAAACAAAACTTGTTAATATACATAAACTCACGTAACTCCTGCCTGAAAAACAGTGCCAAAAGAGAAG
>JAOEHX010041583.1:13259-25460 GCA_025448015.1 Bolborhynchus lineola | reverse complement strand
GGAGAGGACAAACCTCTGGCAGGTCCCATCAAGACTGGCCTCCATGGCTTTACCTGTTGTGAACTTGCCTTTCGGTGAGTTGCAGAAGGAATGGCTTTTGATGAGTTCTTGGCCTTTGCTATGTCCTTCATCTTGCCTGTTGGGTGCCTTGAGGCTCTTATTGGCAGAATTTTTTTGGGATCAATTTCAGAGCCCTCTTCAGTAACCCGTGCTTACTGAATTCAGAAAATTGTTCTACATTTCTTTGACAAGGAATGAGATCTTTAATATTGAGCTTTTACTGGATGGGTGAGCTTACTCATTTTAATTCTAAATAGCAAGCAAGGACTTTGAAACCCCTTTGTGTCTGCTTACTTGTTAGTAGTAAGTGTAAGAAATCTTACAGCTGAACTTTATCTGGCTGCTTCTTACTGTTTTTAAATAAACTCCTCACAAAATATTTACAGCTATATCTCAGTGTTCATCAATGTTTGCACTTCTGCTGACCTCTGCATGTGGAATGCAGGTTAGGCGAATGTTTAATTTTACTCAGCTATAGCTTTTCCATCACTCAGGAAGTTGCCATGTAAAAGAATGGATTTTCAGCTTCTCTTCTAAATCACATTATTTCCGTTTGTGCAATGAAAGCTATTTACTTTTCTTTTTGTACTTAATTAGTAAGGCATTTTTGTAAACTGTCAGCTATTAAACACTTCCCTGGATGCTCATGAAGTATGCTTTTATTTACCAAATGCAGTCAGCAGCTGAAGTGGTACAATAAAAATTACGTTGTATGCTTTACAAGAGGAAAAAAATCAATTTTTGTCAGCTTCCTGTCTAGTCAACAAAGAAACATAAAAGAAAGAGAAGGCTGACAAGTTTGTTTCCTCTTGCGTCTGGCGAGTGCTGCACACTAAAATAATATTTCCTGTTGCTATTTTGCTGTAATGTTCCAACATTTAAATTTTTATTAAAACTGGATTTTCAAATGTCAAATTAGAAAAATGCACGTTCGATAAAATTGTGTCTGTTTTTCATTTGAGCCAGACAACTAAATTGGAGTACATGTGGGTAGTACTGATTTTGCCTTGTGACTAGGTTTTAAAAATGCCAAAAGAATTTGATTAACTAGCCACATCACTAAAAGTGAGTTCCACAGCTGAAAAGGAAAAAATAAGCTGTTTGATAATTAGCCTTCATTATTCTTTAGTTACTGATTTTGAGACAAATTGCTCTTTAATAGAGACGCTTATTTGCAGTGGAATGTGCATGTGGAGTGTCACAATCCAACTGTAAGTGAAAATGTTTTCTGAACTAAATTGCTGATTTGTACAGGAAAAGCGGACATTATAGTTTCTGCCAGCATGAATATTCTGGTGTGTTTATATAAGAGTTGAATTCAGAGCAGATTAGAGGATTAAGGCTCCAGGACTTCATACCAATAAAAGCTACACTGGCTTGCATGACCTTTCTCTGAAATCCTTCATGGCGTAGCTAAGAACTGGATTCGACATGAGGTGTAACCACCTCCAGTGTGGATTTAATGGGACAAAGTGTGAGATTTAGAACATGTAATTTGCACCTAAGTCCACCTTCCTTCCCATCTGTGTTTGATGTTCATTGGATGAATGAGGAAGACAGCAACATCCTGAAAGGGATCTAATCCACCCATTCCCTATCAGCCTAATGCGTAGTTCTTGCAAGTCATACAAGTCATTCCTGGCTTTTACATCCCAGTGTTGTGATAGTTCTGCCCATCAGGTCGCAGAAGACATGGAGTCCTCTCTGTAACTCCTAATTCTCAGAGTGTTCAGTCCATAAATTAGGTGTGGTAAAGCTCATCTTCATTCTTTTTGTTGAAGTGAGGTAGAAGGGAGTCATAAATCATCCTAAACATGGGTGTTGGCATATGAACTAAAACACTGATTTGAGGGTTGCTTCTCAGTTATCTGTCAGGTTGCTGAACTTTACAGGTGGTTTTAGGGTTGCAGTCTGATTTGGTGTTTTTTTCCCCTCTGTTTTCTTGTCTCTAGACCATTTCTTAAAGGACACACCACTTGGACAAGTCCCTGAGTATTACCACTTAGCTGGTGCTTTTCAGAGAGGAATAAGGAGGAAAATAAAAATGGGGGTTTTGGCCTTTAGTTGGTATTCTTTGTACTTCTAAGCAGTAGTTGAGTCTTCACTTCTTTACAGAGCAAGGGCTTTTGTAAAACCATGAGCTTTGCATTTAAGATATGTATATCTCTTGAAGTTGGGACTCTTGAACAGCCATGGCCCTCTGGGGTCTTTAGATATGGAGTAATGTCTTTTGAAATGTAATAACAACTGAGTGAGGTGTTTCTGGGATGTGCAGCCTTTAGGGGAAAAATCCTGGTGTGTCCTGAAGAGAAAGCAGGTCATAGTCAATGGCATCCTTGAGAGCAAACAGAATTCAGTGGCCTGTTAATAAGGAGCAGAGAAAGCAATGCTTCCTCTTTTTAGCAGTACAAATGGATAAATGACTGATAATTTATTGCAAAAATTATTAATTTAAGTAAACTAAAGTTGTAAGTTGGAACTTAAGAGAAGATGCCCATATAGATTGTTGACTAGTGATTTGTTAAAATATTTGAGAAAAAAGCATAGGGTAAACTTCTGGTCCATAAATTGCAGTAGGATTATAATACAAATGTGCCTAGAACAGGTTTCACTTTGTGTAATATGCTTCCAATTTTAGGCCTTTCTGTGATGCTGCAGTTTTTAGAACTGGCTGTCTGCACAAACAGGCTGAAATCTTTCACTAGAGCAATTAAATGCATTTTTTTACTGTAGCAGTGGTATTGCCGTAGGATGAACATGTTTGGAAGAGCTTTGAGATCTGTGGGGAAGAAAAATGGGCTTATAAAGTGAAATTTTGTGTATATTTTGGCTGGCTGTTAGGAAGGCTAAACATGCTACATGCTTTTTAAGTCTTGTGTTTGACAGGGATTTTGGACTGCTGTGGTTGCTGCTGCTATTTCAGAATACCATGAGGTTCTTAAAATGTACCAGTTAATTGCTCATTGACAGTCTTATTTGGTTGAGTCCCCTGGCCAGAGTGAGACTGTCACTTGCTCCTCTTTCCACTGTTACTGAGGAGCTAGGTGACCTAGCCTCCTATCTAGTGTTCTGAAGTATAAACAGTGTATTTAAATTTGTTTATATTAATCATTATTAATTCATTATTTAATTACCAGAATTTTTGAAAAGGTTGAAGTTTCTTTTAGAAGACAACTTCATATGAAATGAGTGTTGATTTAATCAGGAAATCATTTAGACAGTTCTGATAAATTCATGTGATAAAAATTGCATACAGTCTAGTAAAATTTGATAGTCTTTAAATAATCCATCTGACCATAGTCCTTCTGGAAGGATTTTAATGACAAGTCATATACACCTGCAGTATGCCATGGAGGTCAGTGGGGACTTCTCTTAAGGTTTTCCTTGCAAAAGCTGCAGCATTTGACACGTAGGGGCAAATCTGGGTAACAGAATGCAGTACCACCTCTTGTCAGATGGGGTTGTGCGTTGGGGATGTTCACGCCATGCAAGTACAGCCTCAGGGAGCAACCTGAGGAATGGCTGCCAGTGCACATGCACTTGCTGCAGGTACTGCATACCCACTTAAAGCTACGTTGTTTCCTAAGCCATGAAAAATCAGGTTCAGGGAGGACTGAAGGATAAGGAAATAGTGATGTGGAGCAGAGGACTAAGAAGGAGCATATGGACACCATTCATGCAGGGTGTGTGACATAGAAACAGGAGGCCTCCTGGGCAATATTGATGGTGTGACCTGCATGTACACACAACCTTTTCCACTGGTGATGAATCACACTGCAGGAGAGTGTTCAAACTTAGAAGTCCAGTTTATCTTCCTGTGCTTTTCTCACATTCTTTGGTGCATCATCCCAACTAAGAGGATTTCAGCTCTCCGTTTATTTAGTCTAGGCAAGGATGGCCAAGGAAGAAGCAAAGTGCTGTGTTGTTTTAAAGTTGTTACTTTTGAATTTGTTTATGTTAATGCTCATGTTTATCAGCTAAGGGAAGGGAAAGCACTGCTCATGGACTTGCTGTAAATATTTGCAATATGGCTTCACTGGCTTCCTGCACATCCCTCCTGAGGCATCTAATTTGCCTTCAGGTTTACAAAACTTCCTTAAGGAGATTTGGAGTGCTGGAAGGCTGCTTCTCCCCTGCAGATTCACTCTCTCACTGCACTCCTCTGAGTAACAGGGTCTTGCAACGGCCAGCCGAGTACTGATTGTTAAAGGGAAGACCTAGGCATGGCTGTAGTTTGTGTGGCAAAGAGATGGCCTCTCCATCAGGATGGTAGCCCTGCAGCTGCAGGGATAGTCCTGGGTCCTTTGTGGCCCATGTCAGTGTGTACAGGCTGACTCTGTGGGTGGTTACTGCCATGTCTAAGCTGCCGTACTGGGTGTAATGCTTGGTACCTAAAACACTGGCTGTGCATTCATGTCTTGCTAACCACGGGCAAGGAAGCAGGGCAGTTACATGGCCATTAAGAGGGATATTTTTCTCCTCCACCTCCTGAGAATTTGTGCCACAGCAAAGTAGCTTTGCCTGTGGCCACACTGCTGTGGTTTGTCCTTTTTCCAGTGGACCGGCCTGTGAGCATGAGGGCTTGCTCTGGTTTTGGCAGCCACCTCTTCCTGTGTTCCTGAGTGCTACTTAGAGAGGACTGCTGTGTGTGAGAGGATGGAAGGAGGGAATCCTCCATAGCAGTTTCCTCTCAGCCTGGTCCTGCTTCTGGTTTGGGTCAGGGGAAGTGCTGGAAGGTGTAGGCTGGCCAAGAGGGGCTTCATCGCTTGATGGGCTGATGGCCAGCGCTGCCTCTCCCTCAGCCTCTGCCTAATTTTTGTGGGGTGGTGGCATTTTGCCTGCCTGCTGGAGCATTTTGGGGCAGGCTTTTCAACCACATCAAGCATCCATACACGAGCTGTTGGAGCAAGTCCAGAGGAGGACCATGAAGATGATAAAGGTGCTGGAGCACCTCCTGTATGAGGACAGGCTGAGGAAGTTGGGGCTGTTGAGCCTGGAGAAGAGAAGGCTGCGTGGAGACCTCATAGCAGCCTTCCAGTATCTGAAGGGGGCCTGCAGGGGTGCCAGAGAGGTGCTCTTCATCAGGGACAGCAGCAGTAAGACAAGGAGTAATGGGTTTAAACTTAAACAGGAGAAGTTCAGGTTATATCTTTCGGATATAAAGAAGAAGCTTTTTATTGTGGAGGGTGGTGAGGCACTGGAAAAAGTTGCCCAGAGAAGTGGTAAATGCTCCATCCATGGCAGTTGACCAGGTTGGATGGGGCTTTGAGCAACCTGGTGTAGTGGAAGGTGTCCCTGCCCAGGGCAAGGGGGTTGGAACTAGATGATCTTAAGGTCCCTTGCAACCCAAACCATTCTATGATTCTATGAACTTATGGGTACCCTTGTGCTTGTGAAAATGGGGATGTGTGATGAGCACCGAAGGCACAGAGGCCAGAGAAGCTCTGAGGCATTTTTACAAAGCAGTTAAGCCCTGTAGATGTGGGTTTAATGAGAGGAAAGCAAGGAGACTGCTGCCTGTACCCCTGGCATCCCTGGACACCCCTGGCAGAGGCAGCTGTTACAGGGCACCATTATAATGACACTGTTTCCATCTTGCTAGGTTATTGCTGGATCCAGCTTTGTGCCTCTAGTAGGTGCTGGATGTGATTGTGAGGATCCATTCTGGCAGGCAGCAAGAAAAATAAACTCTGTAATTTGTTTCAGAGTCTGCAATCTCTCTGCCTGCTGAAGAAGAATGAAGTTTGATGTTTGGTTTCCCTTCAGCTACTGCTAGTTATACTAAAATTATGCATTAGTAGGCAGGGTGTTTGGACCTGCATTGTGCAGGACAAGGAGCAGTTTGCTTTGTATGCTCCAGAGTAGCTGCATATGAGGTGGATGGTAAGTTCTATACCAGCCACAGCCAATCTTCAACAGGTTTTCCTTAGATTTTTTTTTAAGTTAGCAAGATGAGAAAAGGGAGCTCCTCACCTGTACTGCCTGGATCCAGTGTGCCCATTCACAAAGTAGAAGAGTAAGGTGGGGATTATTGGCAGTATTTTCCATAATCAGATTTAGCTGTTGGAACCACCAGTGATCGTAACACTAACAGATCCTACTGGCACCTGGAATCGTTGTCACTTCTTTGAAAATATAACTGATAGTAGAGTTCTTAAATAGGAAAAGGATACAAAACCTACTGGGCCAATACTCACTGGGTAAATACAATGTTCTCTGCTTGCTGAAGGCTAAGCAGTATCTGGCAGTCTGTGGAATTAGACCTCCTAGTAGATAATGTTGATGGGAGGCTGTATATGTTAATGGTAACGCCATTAGTTTTCACACACCGGTTATCTTCTTTGAGCTGTGCAGAACTGAGTGGTATAATGTGATATTCTGGAAATTTTCACTGAGTAAGCAAATACCTTGATTGTTGCCAGAGCTTCCTGTAAAAGAATGTACTTAGAGGAAACAGTTGCTTTAAATGTGATTTATGTCCAAATATGGAACAACAGGAATAACTTTATATTTCCTGTGAACTGACTAGAAGCCCCCTGGATTTGCATTGCTTTGTGAAAATGATGTTCACATCACCAACAGGAAAGTCATGTTCACAGAGCAGCTTTCAGGGGACTCCCATGACCCTATCTCCAGGACAGACCCCTGGGGAATTTGGAAAAGAATGTCAGAAATGAGGTCCCAGCAACAACACATTTCAGCTCCAGCAATCTGGTATTCTTTTGACTGTGAAGATGTGACTCTCTTTTGTAACACTTCAATTCTTTTTAGTCAAGTACTTCTGATTGATTTTAATTTGCAAAACAAATGTTTTCTGAAATAATTAATATTAAGATTTTAAAAAGTAACTAATATTCCCTTGAGTAGCTGAAATCCACTGGATGTCTCCGATAAGAATCTGTGGTCTGTCTGCAATTTTTGTATGAACATCCTGCATGATTCTGGTAATACTAAAAACAACAACAACAAAACAACCCTACCCCATTCCCCCCAGCCAAAAGGAAAAAACCCTGCCAAAAAATACAAACATCTCCCATGTCCCAAGAGCATAATGATTTTTATTTTTTTTTTCTGCCTATTTTCTGTGGAGCTTTTCTTAAAATCAGTGGATTTTCTGAAAATTGCACAAGGCTTTAAAAATTGTTATTAGTTCAGATTTCATCACGCACAGTGGTATTTCAGACAGTAAGTTCCCATTTCTTTCAGATATTATCTGTATGGTACTTTGAGACTTGCTTGAAGTTTCCCTTGGACTAAAAAGGACTTTCAGTTGATGCTCTGACATACTACTGTCCATGAAGTGCCACGCTTTTCCACTGGGTAGGTTTGTTCCAGGAGAATTTTCGTCTGGTCGATATGTACTTCTAGAAGGTTTATTAGGAGAATAGCTCCGCATTGAAAAAAATGAGTGGACACTACTTTTGCTTCCTTCTGTCCTTCTTACGTACATCAGCCTAAAGCCAAAGGAGGTCTTCAGAAGAGCGAGTATTTTAATTCTTCTTATCTGTGCAAAGTTTGAGCCTTTGGAGATTACTGGGTTACGCTTATTTCTATTGCTTAAACATAAGCATCTGGTGCCATTTGAGATACTTACGTAGGCCTAGCAGATATGATTCTGGACTTAGGGGAGAGCCTGGCCTGGGACATGGAAACAGGTGATATCCCATAGGTCATTTTGAATGGTTCTGTTCTTCTGTGCCCTGTGAATACTGGAGCTTCAGAAAACTGAAATGACACAACCAAGGACTTTAAATAGTTACTACATGACAGAAACATCCAGTGGTTGCTGACTAGAGCTGACCTGAATTTGGTGACCTAAAGGGTGAAAGCTGTAAAACCAATAAGCCTTCCCTTGGTTCTGGGAATTCCCTGAACAGTCTTAATTGAAGTCTACCCATGATATGCTGGGGAAAAAAAAAAAAAAAAAAAAAAAAGGAAAGAAAGAAAATAAAAGATAGAAAAAAATATATTAAGATAAGCTGCCAACTGGGTTTGGGTGTTTTGGGTTTTTTTTGTTGTTTTTTTTTTTTTTTTTCTGATGGGAGAGAAAAAAGACTTAGGAGAGAAGGAAAGCTGGAGCTTGAAACGTGACCAGCAGGATGAAGGAGGTGATCCTGCCCCTCTACTCTTGTGAGACCCCACTTGGAGTATTGTGTACAGTGCTGGTGTCCTCAACATAAAAAAGGACATGGAACTGTTGGAGCAAGCCCAGAAGTCCAGAGGAGGGCCATGAAAATGATAAAGGGGCTGGAACACCTCTTGTATGAGGACTGGCTGAGAAAGCTGGTCCTCTTCAGCATGGAGAAGAGAAGGCTGCATGGAGACCTCATAGCAGCCTTCTGATATTGGAAGGGGGCCTACAAGGATACTGGAGAGGGGCTCATCATCAGGGACTGTAGCAATGGGACAAGGGATAATGGGTTTAAACTTAAACAGGGGAAGTTCAGGTTCCATATAAGGCATAAGTTCTTTACTGTGAAGGTGGTGAGGCACTGGAATGGGTTGCCCAAAGAAGTGGTAAATGCTCCATCCCTGGCAGTGCTCAAGGCCAGGTTTATTTGAGTCTTGGGTGACATGGTTTAGTGTGTGGTGTCCCTCCCTGCCGATGGCAGGGGGGTTGGAACTAGGTGATCTTCAGATCCTTTCCAACTCAAACCATTCTATGATTCTATGATTATAAAATCATAAAATGTTTCCTTTCGTTAGTTATTTATTGACATCTGAAATTGATGGGTTTACAGATAAAGTGAGAACTTTGCTCAATTTCTGTGCTTATTTAAGTCCAGAAAAGGAAGACCTGGCAAATGTTCTTTTTCAGGAACCATTTTGAGAGTGGAATTTCAGATCATCAATCCAGGACACCTTACTTCTTATGAACTCCTATAGGGGAACATAACTGAATTTTGGTAACTTGCTAAGACAGTCTAGATTTTTTTTTTACCCTCTTTGTTCTAACTGAGTATAAATCAGAAATTTTAGTAACATCATTTTTTTTTTAAAAGTTGTTAATGTGCTGCAAAATCAGTTAAGAAAAATGTTAAGGTGAACTGGAATATAGCAGTGATTTCTTCTAATGGTACTTTACACACAAAAGAGCAGCTTGACTGATTCAATGCATTAATATCCAAAGGGTAAGGACAAGAATAGCAATATATCCAGGGAGTTATTTTGACATTCTGAAGAGAGAAGAAAATATGAGAGGAATGCAAGATAAGTGTCTCGCAGTTGGCATCACCTCCCTATTTCTGTATTTGGTGGGATGTGAAACTTGAAGACATCATTGATCCAGCTCTCTTGTTACAGCTACATGAGTTATGCATACATGTGCTTAGGAAGAAGTACAGCATTTGCTACATAGGGATAAATTTCCATTGGCCTTCCCTGTCCAGACTAGGTTAGCATGGGGTGAAAGCGGGTGAATTTTGTGGAGGGAAGACACTGGGAGTTAAAGCTGTCACTGTCAAATGCCCATCCGTTGGCATAGACATTCTTGGTGTTTCAACTTGAAACTGGTATTTGAATTCAGCACAAATTGGGGTTCGAAATAGAACAATGTGAATGGGAAATCTACACTTTTTAATCAGAAGACGTCATCAGTTTAAGTGTCATGTCTAAACAGAAAATGCCATTTTATAACGAATAAATCACAAGGTGAAGCATATATGATTACTTTTTGAAGCATGTCATCTATGAATTAGAAACACTGAATAGTCACAGTTCACCTCTTAAAGGGATTTTCAGTCATTTGAAAGACATTGAATTTTAAATAGGAAAAAATAACTGCATTCCCTGGAATGACATTTTTAACATGGACAGAGTTAACTGTACAGTGAGACTTTTATTAATTTTCTAGTTCAAATGTGTACTTTAGAGGACAAGTTTTGAACTTGGTTGATACCTATGCAATGAGCCTAGAGCTGGTAGCCAGCTTAGCAACTGCAACTCAGCAAGCAGAGTCTGAGCTGATGTTGTGGGAAAGAGAACTATGACTTGTCGTGAAAAATGCACTTCTGTAAGAGAGTGGAATGTCCAAGAACTGACTTGGCTTTTGTGTTTCTTTGGAGATCTCTGTAGCCTCCAGAAGTGGTGCATTTCCAAATATGGCAGTTGTTTCCCTCCTAGGCTACTCATCTGGCTGTTCCAAGCAGTAGTCCTCTAATGCCAGGAAAGTAGCTAGACATGGAAAAACAGGGCAAAATGCAACAGAAGTCTGCAGTTACGATCTGACAGATGTCTTACAGGCTGCCTTGCAGTGCAGTTTCTTCGTTTTGCGGCAACAAGTATAAGAAGCCTTCTCAGTTCTGTCACAGACAGGGCTTAATAACCATAAAGCTCTGTATGTGATTCATAGAAGTCAGAGGTCTGGGTTGGGGTGCCCATTCATCAGGCGCACTTTTTTTTTAACTGTAAGTTAATATGCTAGCAAATGACTTGCTGTTCTCTAGGCAAACACTCTGCATGTATCGCATTTGTATGCAAAATGTTGAAGGGACATAATCTTTTTATAGTTTAATACTGATTTGCTAGCATGATTCACTAAGCTTATCAGTTGCAGACAGTCTGGGAGAATAAAACAGAACGGAAATGCTTGTCAAAAAATGAAGCCATTAGTATCACTAAAATGAGCTTCTGCTTCTGAGCTGAGTGATATTTTGTGGGTGGAATAAGGTAAAATGAATTTCTTCAAGTATTATATGAGAGGCTAGCCTGTGGTGTAAGGAAGCTAGGGCTATTTCAAAAATGCTAGCCTACCATGTAAAGTAGGTGGGGTATCAGGGTGCACCTGGCCAAATCTTTGGATTAGTCTGTAATTGCCTTCTAGACAAAGGATAAGGAGCCTGCATTTTCACACCCTGCCTACTCCCCCTCCCGTCTCTCCCCACACCCCCACCCCGCAGATCAGGCTTCCTGCTTAGCAACATTCTCCTTCATGTTTTGGCACTTGGAGGACAGCAGTGATTGCTCCAAATGCCAGGGTCTTTCTGGGGAAGGCATTGTTTCAGAGAGGGTGCCTGATAGGACAAAACTATTTCTCTCCATTTGTCTCATTATCTCTAGTCATGTATGGCAAGAAATCATGAACTTTTGTCATAACATGAAACTGATTTTAAATTATAGAAGTTTAGAAATAAGGAATTATTTTGCATAGTTTCAGCTTACCTTGTGATGATTATTCCTTCAGGGTGAAGTTTCCCACTTAGGACTTGATTGTGTAGGGCTCTTAAGTCATTCCTAAGTGAGTACCAGAAATGCAGATCTCATTGTTTGCAGTTCAAAAGATATTCAACTAAATTTCTAATGATTTTTGAGGAATGAAGAGCTATTGTTATTCTCCCATTCTGTCTGTAAACTCTAGCCCTCAGGTCCTCCACATACACTTTTCTCTCCATTTGTCTCCTTGTTCTCTTGCATACCACATGCTCAGGGCTGCCCATTTCAGTCTCCACCTCTTAGTTCTCCACCATATGCTTCATCTACATTGAAAGAAAACATCCAAATGAGGTGAGATGGATCTCAGCACAGAAGTGCACTTTTTTTTTGCCACTGAATAAAGGGAGGCTGCAGTGACTGTAGAGATGTTTGTTCCTGCACTGGGTTAGGTGAACAGAGACCCTGATTCTTGTACCTGCTCTAACCATCTTCCTCTAACCCAGTGTCACATTACTTAAAGGCCCCTTTGACCTCCTTAAATTGACCTTTGATCCACAAGCTTTTTGCAGTCTGGCCCTCCCGTCTTCCCAGATGACCAGAAGGAAAAAGCTCATATTTCATCCCAGTATATGCAGAATTTTATCACATACCTCAGATTCAAAAGTACATTTAGTAGGTGAGGATAATAACCAGTAGTGGCTGTCATTGTTGGCCAACCTTCTATCCACCTGCAAAGATTGCAGTCAGTGATAGTGGGAGATGATTCTAGTGTAAAATAAAGACAGATTTTTGTAGGGCAGGTGGCCTGTTCTGGCATAGCAGGCTACAGCACTTAGAATCATAGTATCATAGAATACTTAGGGTTGGAAAGGACCTTAAGATCAGCGAGTTCCACCCCCCCTGCCATGGGCACGGACACCTCACACTAAACCATGCCACCCAAGGCTATGTCCAACCTGGCCTTGAACACCGCCAGCAATGGAGCATTCA
>JAOEHX010041582.1:0-15741 GCA_025448015.1 Bolborhynchus lineola | reverse complement strand
GCATTTGTTGCGCAGCTGCGTGGACACAAATATTCAAACAGGAAAACCTGCTGTATTTATTTTTATTGTAATAGAAAAAAAACCACAAATAAATCAAACCATCACTTTCTGTCTAAAGACGTTATTAACATTTTTAAAATGGCACAGGGGAACCCCAACGATACAAGACAGAAGAGTAAGTGTGTGTGGGGGGAAAAAGGGCTCTGTTCCCTTTCAGGAGCTCAGTTTCCCCACCCCTTTGTCAATCAGCCGGCTGAAGTTTGTCACTATATACACTTACATACACTTCTCAGTCTAGTTTGTATATCTATGGGTGGAACGGTGGGGGCAGAGTCCTGCAATTTGCACATAACCATCTTTGAGGAAAATGGGTTACCCAGTAAGACCAAGCAAACAGGATTCCCTCCTACAGTTCTTTTGCCATGAAACACAGAGTAGGTCCCTAGCCCAGGGGACCCTCTAGGAGCTCCGTGGCTATTGCAAACAGTGTATGGCCGAGGGAAATTTTACCCAGTGACCTTAAAGTAGCAGCAACATCTCTTCTGCAAAGGGGCTGCTCAGGAGGGGAAAAGGTAGATGACAAAACGCATGGGGTGAACTGTTCCTTCCTGCCTCCCAGAGGGATGTAAAAAGTCCTGAAGTGGGCAGCCAAAGCAAAAACCAGATTCAGGACCTCTTAAGTGGTGAGCATATAGGGGATATCCTCATTGTGCAAAAGTGTGGAGCAGAAAACTGTGGCACCAGTGCTTCTGCTGGAGGCAGCTGCACCTGAAGAGATAGTCTGAAAGACAAGGAACCACAGCTATGCTGCTTGCAGGTACCACACTACATACCTAGATGCTGGGCTGCACCATATCTGGTTGAGTATACCTGTTCAACTGAGAAAGCTCTAAGACCACTAACAAGCTACAGCACTTTGTGGCTGCAGGGGCCACGGCGGTGCACTGAGAGCAGGTACACACAAAACGGCAGAATGGACTGACAGTGCCCCACTCCCACTTGTGTAGCAACTGCACAAGGCGCAGGGCAACAAGTATTTGACAGTGTGACTAAACTGCAGTTTTCCTCCATTCCATCCCCTCAAAAATATAAACCATTATAGTCCACACTGAGTAACAGCATGACAAACTCATACTGTATTATTCTGGGAGAAAAGAGCCCAGCAGAGAAAAGACATCTCCTTCAGGTATGCAGGAAGTTTCCAGTGCAGCAAGTTTGAGATCCAGGACTGAACTTGCAGCGATACTTCTGACAACAAAGCACTGGGCAAAGAGCTATACATTTGCATAGATGCTTTTTCAGTGGCATCTGGGATGTGCATTCTCCATTTCTGGAGCATCAGCAATGTTTTGGGGTTTGTCTGATGTCTTTCTTCTGTTCCTTTCTAAATGCAACTGCTATAAAATTGCTCATGAATATAGTGTATACACATGCATGAAAAGAAATCAGTGTGCCTATTCTTTCATTCCCCCAATCATTTTCCACTGCGAATAATTGCAAAGCCGTAAGAACCTTAAACTAGAAGAAGCAGTATTGATACAATCTAATGTCAGTCTAAGGACAGGACAGCTTCTGCATGTATCCCAGTGAACTCAATTGTTTCATAGAAGAGCTTGATTTTACTCTTCCTCGTTTCCTTTACATTTGGGAAGACCTACCACCTATTTCTCTTACACTCAAGCAGAGCCCTCTCAGTTATGTGTTTGACTGCTTTGGAAAGGACAGCAATACTGAGGAAAACCGAATTCCTATTGTGTCTGCAACCAGATACTGAAGGCAGAATTGGTCCACCTTATATTATCATGCAGTTGTCATACTATTCCTGCCTTGCTGTACTGTAACTCTGTCTTGGTAAGACAAAACAAACTCAAAGCCAAACAGAACAGCTCTTATGCAAAGGTAAATAGTTCACAAGGTTAACTATCTGCCAGTAATCTTACATACCAGAAAAGGAAACCTTTCACTTCATTTTACTTCCATCTGAAATCATGATATTCTGTTCTGTCAACTGGTTCCACCCCATAACTCTTGGATATAGAGTTACAAGGCTCTTGGTAACTCACTTCCCAACAGAGCTCATCCCACTGAAGATTTCAACTTGAGCATGACACAGACACACAGTTCAGCTTAATCACCTTTCCCACACAGCTGTGCCACTGCAAACATTCAAATCATTTGAGTTCTGCTTTTCCCTTGAGCAAACAACATAATATCAATGAAACATGCAGAAGACTAATCCTGGGATACCTTTACTTCCTAAGCTACCAATAGTTCCTTTGCCTTTTTGCTACAGACTTCAGCAAATACCCCCATAATATAGGCAATGACAGGAGAAAGATGCAAGCCTGCAAGGGATGGCCACGACATCCCTTATTGACTCCAAATTGCGTAATGGGCTCTTGAATGCTCATGGAATGAATTCCCACTTATCATCACAGGAGTTACTTACAAAGTGTCATCCTACTTGGACAAGACAGCCTTTATAAATTAGTATAATATTATTAGAAATTATGGCAATCTTTTTGGTAGTATTGGCTTACATGCACCCTGATAAATCCTCTCCCTAGGAAATTTTAAAACTTGTCTCGTAACTTCTGTAGAGTTAATTCTCATGAGAAATTATAAAATAGAAATCTGGTATATTGATGTTTAAAAAGGAAGAGGCCTGGTGAGGCTGGGCACACTGGGTCATTCCTGTTAGCTCTGTCCATTATGTCTGCTGAAGGTATTTCCTCCTGGCGGCTGGATCTGGATGGAGTCCAGGAGGGGCCTTAAAGCTTGTCCAAAAGGTCTGAGAAGGTAAAGAAATAAACATCTCAATAATCACCTCTTGATGAAAACCTTTTCCCATTTACTACTGAAGTGCACTCACTTCCTAATAAAACACACACTGCTTCTAAGCAAATCTGAAGAACAGACTTCCACTACAAACTGAAGTAAATTTAACCAATTAGAGAGAGTTTACTGTTCAATAATTGAGAATCTCAAACATGATTTTATATAAGCTAGTCCTGAGTCCTAACCTGCCCAGACTGCTAATGTGGTAATACTGTGTCTGAAACTGGCTTTTAGTAATTCATTCTACTTAAGTGCATGAATGAAAGCCCTGTTATGAAACTGCTGTGCTCTGTTAAGTACCACATCAATATTAAAGACTGCTAGAATAGCCTCTAGCTCCCTCATAAGACAATAGTTCAACGCTCATAGAACAATTGCTGTTGCAATCTGTAGCATTGCAACATTGTAAGATAAACCTGGTTTATCTTTCAATATGACTCACTCTGTTACAGACTTTATCTGATTTCGAAACATCTGAAGCAATAAAAGCCCAGGATAGAAGACATGTGTCTCCCCAGAAATGTGCTATACCACTGTTATGAGAAGTAAGACCTATATGATGGAGCTCAAACCAGCCCACTGGGATCCTCACTATCTGAGAATTAAGAGGAAAAAGAAGTTGAGCGGGACTACCAGGCAGGAATTCTTCATTTCTTCTTTTTCCATCCAGTCCTAACTTTAAAACTGCAATGTTAATTTTAGAATTACTTTTTCCCTGCCTGGTGACATTTAAGAGACCATTGCAAAATGATGAGTAAAAAAAAGTTAAAAGTAGAAGATCAATCTTATCATGTCTTTTCAGTAATGTCAGTGCCAGTCAGCACTTGTACAGTGTTGTAAGTGTTCAAGCAAAGCGAATAGCATCCTCTCCTTAATCTTATGCTAGTTCTCTATCAAATTTGTAAGCACTGGCATGAAACGATACACTTGGAGAGGAGCAGCACCCATACTCACGTGGCAAGAACTTCAGCTGGAAGGTCAGTGATGTAGGAAGGTATTTTTTTTCCTGTCAGGAACTGTGCCACTTCATTACTGAAGGTGTTGCAGTTATGTTCAAAGAGGTTGTAAGATTCTCCTCTGTGACACAGGAAAGGAATTGAAACATAAAAATACAGACTTGGCAATAAATCTAACAAGCAGAAAAACTTCAACCCCTAATGAGGATCATCATTTTACATTAGCATTTTCTTCCCCACAAAGAATTCCAAGGCAAATACAGATAACAATTCACCTTCAAATTCAATTGAATCAGGGAGGAAAATGGCATCTCTGCATCACTGACTTTATACAATGTTTTTTGGAGGGTGAGGTCAGGGTTCTTCAATTGAAACCACAGAAGGAATAATGAGAAATCACAGGAATTACTGACATTGAAATATAGCCAAAACACTAAATGCCACTTTCCCATTCTTGTGAGAAGTAGACTAGACTCTTCAACAGTCAAGACCTTGATTTTACTCATATGAAAGCTGTCAGCTTTAATACAACACTTTACCTATGACTCATGGGGCAAAGCACTATTTACTGAAATATTTCGTATAGTGCCTTCATTTTCCCTGGTGATTCTTTCAAAGGCATTTCAGGCATTGTTCCTTTTGACAAAAAAAGCAGCATGAAAGACTTGCTGGCACAACGCTTTCTCAGCCTAGCTCAAGGCTGGCACGCTAGAGGGTTGCCCAGCTGCTAGCTCCTCGTGTATCAGTGCATCAGATCCAGTCACATAGTCAGAAAGTACCAAATAATTCACTTAGCAGACAGAGCTTTGTAAGCAGGATCAGTTTCATAATATCTTCTTCCTCTCTGCATCCCTCCCCCCAAAGGCTTTTTTTGTTGATTTTACAGTGCAAGCTGCTACTTACCGGAACATAGATTCCCCCAATGAGGAAAGATACTCCAGAAAAATTTCTTCTGTGACTTCAGTGTTCCCCAGGTCAACAACCGTGTCTGGAGGTCCAAGAAGCGTCCCTCCCTGCAAAAATTAACAGCCAGAAGACAATGGTAAATGGACAGACTGAATTATTTTGAAGGATTCTACTGACTAGAGCTGTCGTGGCTTGTCCAGGCACAAAAGGAAGTACTTTGGGTATATCTGTCAAACAAAAAGCCCTGCTGGCCTCCCCTGTTCTAGGAGCATGTCACTTCATGTTTGGGAGCATGTAAGTTGCAAGTTACTTCTCATTCTCTGAAACGTATGCAAATGCAACTTACATTTCAGCTTGTATACTTGGCTCTTTATGCTGCAAGCTGTAGACTATGGCAAAATTCTGCTTTAGAAGAATGGTCCACCAGTTTTGCCTCCCCAAGAGCAGAAAAGTCTGTCGAAGCATCATGATTTTATTTAACAAGGATGTCTTAGTTGCCATGTCAGCCCATAAATGCCTCTGATTCAGAATTTGACAAGGCATCACTCCGGCAATGCAGCTGCAGAAGGTGTTGTGGATAGACGGATTCTCTCAGCAGAATCAACTCCCCACCCTGTATTTATTTGGGCTTAAACCTGCTGTCCATGCTCCCTTTTTCTCAGATGCCTTGGGAAACCATGGAAAGCAGCCTTACATGGCTGAATTCAGAAGCCTCTTGCTGCTTTCTTACAAGACAGTGTCACAAGCAATTCTGATCATGTAACCCTATGACAAAATTATCAGAAATGGAAGTTTAACTTACAGGTGCGCAGCTGGAAATTCCTCCACTGCCATAGAAGAACTCATCCTTATGGACTATTATGGAAGTGTGCCTGCCACAGAGAACAAAACCACGGGTGAAACAAAGGAAATATTCAACCTAGCATATAAATCACTGGTAAATTTACGTGCTCAAAGACAATATGAAGTGAACAACTGAAAGAAAAAAGGTCAATGTGTTGTGATCTGCTGGGACATGAATGGATATGGAAGCAGTGATTATCGAGCCTATTGTAATACTGTAAGTGGTTGGGAAAGAATAGGCATAGTTACGTGCTCAAGAATGAAGGAGCATAGGAAGAAGGGAACTTCCCCACCAGCATGAGATCTCCAGCAGCCTCTTTCAGCTAAAGGGTTGAGGGTAAATTCACAGAGATGGAGACAGAGCTAGCCCTGCTACCGCACTGACAGAACTGCAGGTCTGACATACACCGACTGAGAAGGTCAGACAATCACTGGAGATGGATCAATAGAGAGGAAAACAGGAGCTTTGGGAACATGTGTTTGCCTTCAAACAAACAAACAAACAAATCAACCCAAACCCCAAAACCAACCAGCAATCACCCTCCTTGATATGATTTACAGCAAATTGGGGTGTGTTTTGTAACAACATATAGCCACTGCTTTTATGTGCCAGAATGCCTGATTTTGTAATACCTTCTTCCCACCTAGAAGTGCTTGAGACAAAGGCAATATCCTACCCTTGAAAAAGTGTGTAAGTGCATTAAAATGCAACAACTACTACCAACAAGTTTTTTCATGGGGTCCACTGAGCTTTGGATAGATAGAGAAGTTCAACCAGCAACTGACCATATGTCATTTTACTGTCAATCTGTATTCAGGCAGCAAAAGTGCCTTGGTCTCTTTTCAGCACCAAAGCGTTCTTAAGATCTGAAGCATACACGTTCTCATACTGAAAGTACTTCCTACACCACATAGTGTTCAATGCACATTATGCGATTTAAATCTAGTCACTTACCATATGCCATCCAGCTGTTTCCCTGTGTGCAGAGAAAAGAAGAGTTATTAGCAACATATTTTCCATATTTCAGCCTACAGTCTGTCAATCACATAAGAATTATGCTTATTACTTCACTATGACAATAATGCCAGAGATTTCATCCCACAGCTTCTTCTAAAGCAACAGAATGTCCTTTCAAATGAACTACCCAGTCCACACTAGGGCTATACTTTTTTCCTCCTGCATGCAGAGGTGGCAATGCCATCTTATCCTGCCAGTGCTTACCTTTCTTAGGCTTTTGTCTACAGAACAAGAAAAAAAACCACTTATCCTCAGATTAGTGTCTTCAGTCAGGATCAGAAGAGTTGAATTTTACACAGATTTCATCATGGCAGGCAGCTAGCCAGCACAGAGTATTTTCAGCTAGTGAAGAGATCTGACTTGAACAAATGATCTGTGGTCAAAGTCTCTCTAATCTCTGCCATGGTTTCCTCCTTTTCCTTCCCTCTCCTGCCCTTTAGAATCACTAGTTTAAGTGGGAGTCAGGTGGGAAGGAGTGCAGGGTTGGAATTTATACAAATTATTGTGCATTTTGTAGAACACAGCAGCAAAGATTGCTTCAGGCACCACTAAACTGATAACAGCATTGTGTCTTCTGAAATGCATTTGTAGTTCCCTAGAAGTGGGAAATCTAAAACTCTCTGTGTTCATGGTAGTATCTCAAGATCAAACCTCTCTTCAAAGGGTCACCAGCTGTTACTGCTCGAGGCTCTATTATCTATCGTAAGCTAAAGACTTGGCTTCCCTGCTGAAACGTGAAGAGGCCACTCTTCTGTTGGTGTTCGGCTTCTTCCAAGATACCTGGTGTGCTAGCAGTGATCGGCTACACTGTACTAGTTCCACTTGTCCTGTGGAAAGACACTCTCCAGTTGTGGCACTTGCATCAGTACCACGGCACCAATAACCCACAGGGAGGCAAAGGCACTGTCTTTCCCTTTCTATAGGCAGAGGGTGTTGGGATATTTATCCTTTTACTCCTCCACAGGGCTGCTTGGGTCTGGGTGAGCCAGGAGTGAGCAATGCTACTTTGAAGGAGCAGTAGCTCTTCATGAGTTCTTTCCCCTGGGCAAAACCAACTTTCAGTCATCATCAGCACAGAGTTAACAAAAAAAAAAAAAAAAAAGAAAGGATTTTTGTTGATGAGGATAATCCTTCAAGAGTTCTGAGAAAAGGATGTTTATGTGTCCAAGTAAGGAATAAACGAAAGCACAGAGTGAGACACCTGCTTCAGATGAGGGTTGCAGAAGAGCACTGGCAGGGAAAAGGCTGTTGTGACAATAGAGACGCCAGTAGAAGTGAGCATACACAGTTCTGAAGTAGGTGGACTGATTTGTCACTACGATGGATTACAGCCAGGCAGCAAGCATATTCCCTGTCATCCACCTCACAGAAATGTAGGCATGGCGTAGGATGAAGGCCAAAAGACAGTAGCAGCGACGACAGAAGCAAACTGTGTGTTACAACATCTCAGGAGCATTTGCTGCCCCTTCAGTGTGCCCCATGCTCTTCTCCTCTGTCCTCTGTCCCTTGTTCCACACCTTTCCCATCAGAGCTTTTGCCTTGTGTTCTAGAGCCACCAGACGCCAGTGCACTGCAGGCTCATTGGCGACATGCAGGTAGGGTATAGTGTGCTTCCTTAACTTTAGTAGCTGGCCTCTGATGGGCTCTATCACGTGAACTTCACAGTGTTCTGCATATCTGTTAATAGATTATTACACATTTATTCAAAATAAAACACTAGAGCTTGAACTTTACCCTTCAGGGCAGAGAAACAAACAATTTCAAAGGCAGCACATACTAGAATTGTATTTGTCCTTTTGCATGCTCAATGGAAAAAGAACATCTTAATATTTACTTTCATCCTCATTTCCAGCAAACAATGATGAAAGGCTTTCCACAAAGCAGCCACTTTGCACCTAGATCTGTGCGCAGGTGAAAGAGTTCTAGCAGATGCTGACAATGTCACAGGTGCTGCTGGAAACCTGCTCACGCAATCACAGCACCTACTTGAAAAGGTCATTGCAGCAAAGGCTACCACACACTGGGCTGCTCTAGCCAGGCTGTAGTCAGCTGCTCAAGGGGAGTGACCACCCATATTTGACACTTGTGAGACCGCATCTGGAATGCCATGTCTACATTCAGATCTCCCAAGTATAAAAGACACTGACATACCGGGCTGGAGCACTTGCTGTACTGAACAGCAGCTGACAGAACTGGTCTACTCAGACTCAAGAGGAGAAGGACAAGAGTCCTTACTGCTGTCTACAACAATCTAATGTGTATGGAGGAAAGGGCGCTTTATTCTACTCAGAGGTGAAAGGCAAGAGGTGCTAGCTGGAAAAAGGGAAATTCACAACCAGGTGAGAGGAGAAAAAACCAAACCTACCATGAAGGTCATGAAAACCTGGGGCAGGGATCAGAATGCATGTGTGATTTCCACCGTGGCAATACACAGAAGGCAGCTGCCCAGGGGCCTGACAAATCTGCTCCCACCAGATCTACTTTAAGCAGGACTCCCAGAGGTTCTTTTCCACCACTGCAATTCTCTGATTGCATGAACAAAACCTCAGCAGAATTTAGGAAAGAGACTTTGCATAAGATTGCAGCCCAACCTTGGGGCCTCTTCTCTGGCCGCTACACATAAAATCTGTAGCCAGCAAGAGGCAGCAACTGCCCGGGCAATAACAGCACAGCTCTTGGCAAGTGAAGCTGCCTGTCTTCACAAGACATGTCTGTCTGAGTCTGCTCAGCTAGGTCAGTTTGTGCCAAGCACTGGTTTGATGATCTTAATAGAGCTGCTGACCTGCTATTTTTGCTTGGCTCCTGTAAGACATTAACCAGGCCATCGTGTAAAACACATGCCAGATCCGCAGCACTGATGACAATAAAGCAACCATGGTAGCTCCCCAGCCTGCTGCAGGCAAAACAAAATCCCTTTCTACCACCAGTGGACTGTGCTTGGTCAGAGGCAGTGCAAGCCCCTTCAATGACAATAGGGAATCCCATGCCTAAGAAACCTGCCATTATTCACCCCACACACACCACCAAGAAACATTTAAGACCAAGAACTTTTGGTATGCTGTACATTTTCCTAGGCTACACAGCTGGCTCTTGTCATCTCAACCCTAAACTGACTGACAGGAATAAGTCAATGGCTTCTGAGGAACTTGGGCAGCTCCCTTGCTGCTGCCCAGCAGGAACCTCAATGTTTGTTTGCTGCATCATGAAAGAGGCTCTATACAGACCTTCACCTCCACCACCATCTTCCTCCTGAAGTTTTGTCTCTGTTGGTGCTCCTCCCGTGTCTTCTTGTCCTTCTCTCAAACTCAGACATTGCACAGAAGAGGTGACAGCTCACAATGCCACTCCTGACAAGGTCATGTAAAGCCACCAGGGCAGCTTGCACTAAGGAGTCCTCGTCGTCTTCTGGACATTGTCCACTATATACAAAATATGTTGCAGCCTCTGAATATGTTGCAGCCTCTGAATATGTTGCATCCCCAACAGCATGACCAAGTGAGAGTCAGCACTGTTCTGTTTCCACAGACAGCTGCCCAAGTGAGAGAATGAGTATAGTATTGCTGCAGCAGTGCTATGGCAGAAGTTGTATCCGCCCCTTGCAGTGACACTTTCCAATAAAACTGCTTCTGGCAGCACCATCCAGCTTGAAAAAACAGAAGGTCAAGCTTTTCAGGGAGCCTCCCCATCTAATCCTGCAGTGCAACAGAGCTTACATCCCATAGACAATTGAGCACTCTAGAGGAAGAGATTGCAAATGCCATCTGGGGTACTGGCAGACATCATCACATTTCATGCTTATTGCTGCAACACATTTACTAGAAGCTGAGGCTGTCTGTAACTACATAGAAAAATCTGATTCCCCAGGAATTTTGATTAGAGCTGCAAAAGCCTTTAAATTGCAGACATTACTCTTCACTCAATACCCACAGCAAAGCTAATCCAAATGATCCACATGCATATAATATGGAAGAGGAATGTACTCTTCCACATTACTGTTCCACTGAATGATGGAATGATACTCTTTTGGGCATCTCCTGTTTATCCAGGTAAAACAGAAACAGCAAGATGACTAAAGACTTTAGATATTTCACACATTACCACAATATGTGAATATTGTGATATTCACAATATTATCACAATAAATATTTCCAGATGGCTGTGGAGCAGGAAAGGGTGTTGCAAATTTAGATGTACACACTTAATCATACAGCAATTAATGCAGATGGTCAAGTTACCAGGTTTCAACTGTCCCACAAGTGCAAGCTCAGCCTAAAGTAAAAGTGAAGCAATTCAGCTTAATTTGATGTGCTTGCATTATGAGCTAATGCAAGCTGAGCTACCTTGTGTTTGTCACAGACCACAAATACAGACATGAAGGTTACTGTAGCACACCTGTTAGTGATGATAGCTTGTCAAGCTTTGGAAACCTCATCACATACTTGATCTTCAGGGTTTTTTTTAATGCCTGATGTGCTTAGATGGATCTCATCTGAAAATACTCAGTAGAACTCAGGAGGGGATGCCAATTCAGTATAGATCTGTGTGCTTCAGCATAGATCTGTGTGCTTCAGCATCTCAAAGATTCAATTTGTTTGAATGAGGCAGAGTATCATCTGGCAAGTAAACAAGTTTGAGGGTTTTTTTTTTTTTTTCATTTGCTGTTATTTTACCTTATAACAGCCACAGCTCAAATACTTTCACAGTGCTTATGTGAGCCAGAAACCTAGAGACAAATATAACATTCAAATGCATTAAACAATTCCAGGACCCTCAGCTTAGACACAGGGATGTGGACAACAAACTAGTTAGAACTGTTTGTTGTACAATTGATTCAGGAGATTTGTCACTGTTAGGATAAGAGGATATTTTGAAAGAGGCAAGCAAGCCCATATAATTTTAGGATACAATCAAATGGAATTACTTCCAGGCTTGGATTTATCAGGAAGGCTATGCAGAAGGAAGATTAGACGCTCGCCAATCTATTTTACTGGTGCAGTTAATTTCTCTAATCTTGAGGGCCACACAATGTATTTTATTCCTGTGCATTTTAAATGCCCAATGAAAGTGGTGTTTGTATATTCATCCAAATTATTAGACTGAAGGGCAGAAGAGCTCTGAGACATGAAGGAATTATATAGGGAGATGGGCCATCCATCCATCCATCAAGCCCAAGAACACCATTTCCCAAGCTGTAAAATAAAGAAATAAAGGGAAGCTTAGTATTTTTAACAACGTATCTATATGCCCTGCAACACATATGCAAGCCACCCCAAAAAGCAGTGAACTATTCTCCTATGGAACTGGAAGCAACAGAAATACCCACTCGCTGACCAAATCGTAACAGTGCATTGCTTTGCATGCTGTTGTAATTTCCTTAGGCAAATCCATTACGATTCCTGCCCTTTTCGAGTGAAAATTACGTGAATTAGTCAAGCACTTTCTCCTATGTGCTACTCAGGGTTCTCAACTGAAGCAAAAATACCCGACAGGCTAATGTAGAGGGAGGAGCCTGCTTCAGTTCCCTTCTCCTTGAGGTGCCTAGAGAGATCAAGAAGTAGGCTAGACTGGGGGAAGAAAATGCACTTGATTTTCATGAAATCCCTAGCAAATGCTCTGATGGAATCTCACACTGAAGTAAGTCAAAACTCTTCAGAATGGGTGGAAGAGAGGCAGAGTGATGTGCTGGGTCTGGAAAAAAGGGAACAAAGCAGAAGGTACTTCCTTTTAGCACTTACCTTTTGCCATGATCCCTTCTGGGCTGTTAAGTCCCTATAGCTGAATTCAACACTTAAATTTCAGCCTATACATACTGCCAAGTCAACTCATCGTTAATTTATACTACCCTCATCCAAAGGTGCTATGGTAAACTAAGGTCCTGCCCATTCTGTGAGCCACATGAGCAATAGGCTCCACTATAGGACAGGAGAACTTTGGGAGGCGCAAGACATATTCCTTTAAGCCCATGATGCAATAGAATTTTAACTTTCCTTAAAGATTTCTCTGCCCTTGTACATCTACTTCAAAATCAGCACTGCAAGCTGAACTACTCTGTCTTCCTCTCTATCCTCCACAGAATCAGATAGATTATATTTTCTGTCTTGAAAACAGAAATCTCACTGCACTCAGGTTAACATCTACTATTTTTAGATCATGTAGGTGGACAGACAAACGTAGTCTCTCAGACTGAGAATGGTGGAGAGGGAACAGTAGCTGTACAGAAGATGCATGTAGAGCAACAGCACACAAAAATTAAACACAACACTTCTGATTTCAAAGGCGATCAAAGTGCAATATTTGGTCATGTATACTTTAGAACAGAAATATTCACCGAGAAATTCAGGAATCTCACAAAAAAGTAGCAAGAACAAAAAGTAAAGACGAGCCCAAGGGCACAACTATGGCACTCTAAAGCCTGCTATGAACAGTGCTGTATAGCTCTGCCTTCCAGGTTCATCATTCAACAACAACGAAGGGAACCAATACTGAAAAAGTCAGGACAACATTTAGCAGTGAGAGCTGATCCTTGAATGCTGTACCGGCATAATCCACAATACCTCTGTATCCTATTAGCACAGCTCAAGATATCATGTGGTGATGCTCTTGCAGTGGTCAGCACCATAAGAAGGGATGCATCCTGCCCTGGCAGTGAGATCTGAGCTGTTTTTGAGCACACTAGGAATTGATTTTAACACAATTATTATATTTGCTTCTTCTTTCTAAATCATACGTATTTCCATATAGGTGATGTTACAGAATTATCACTCAAAGCTAAAGCACTGTTTCAATAAAATGCAGCATCTATGGGAAGAATACTTGAAGTACAGAGGACAAATGCATGGCACTAAATTATCCAAGAAATCCTTTCCTCTTCAATTTGTGACTTTTCCTAATGAAGTACAGTTTATGGACATCACTGGCAAAAAAAAAAAAAAAAATAAAAAAAATACTATTGTCCATCTCAAAGTTGATGTACAGAGAAGTAGCAACAGTTTTTGCTGTCCTTCAAGAAAAAGAAAGCAAGCGGAACTTTCTCTCCATCACTTAGCTCTTGGTGAGGTATCTAAAATAATCTGGAGAGATGACAGAGCTGGGTGTAAACCACAGAAGAGCCTTAACTTGAAGGAAAAAAGGAACAATGATTTGTTTTACAGGCAATTCAGTTGCTGGATCCACATTACCCCAAGCATTCTTCAGGCTGCACTGTCACTGTGACCACATAGGCCTTGTTGGCCCTGCTCCATGAACACGTCTGAGCTCAGCTGGTTACTAAGCAGTATGAGTGACACATCCCACACTGCCAAGAGGTGTGCTCAGCTTTGTAAGTTTTCCTTTTCATTACTCAGACTCCTCGAACTTTAGCACCAAACTGCATCACAAGCACAAGGTTTTGAAACTGCTGTTCGGATAGCATCAAAAATGAAGTTGTGCACTAAGTGTTTTTATGTAGAAATTCAGAAAGCTAAAAGATCCCAAGACCGAGTTTGTGTGTAAGAAGAGAGACCTGTGTAAATACTGACATGGAGATGCACATAGTGACAACCTATTTCTGTACAAGTGTTTGCTTGGATCAACATGTCGAAATAAGAGCGGTAAAAATCTGCTCACCTCAAACACAGGTAAATCATACACACATGTAGTTTGTATCTTAAGACATGTAACTCCTAGCACAAGAAAAAACATGGCCACTGTGAATTAACAAGTGAAAAGTTACTTCCCTGAGGGCTGCAACAGAAGTGAGTGATCACACAGAATGTTTTGAGGTTAACCAGTACAGGAAGCACCCATCTTCCACAGCTGTTGTTGCTGGATGGCTAACAGAGCACATCCCATTCAATCTCCACAATATTATCTTCTGAACTTTGCAAGCCTATCATTGCCACATAGTAAGCCTCACACTAAGAATTATTTGTACTTTGATTTTAAGCCTGCAGGAAACCACAGAACCTTCTCTTCGTAAAGATGGAGTGAAGTGAATGCCAACAAACTGTAAAACAAGATTACACAGAGCCATCTGTTCAGACTGCGCCTGTTGAGAAGTCTCATTTCACACAGGCTGCTGGTCTGATACGGGCCAGAGCCTACACGTAACAGGTACAAACCACTTCGTTGTTCTGCTCCTAATTCATGCTTCCAAAACTTCAAGCAAAACCTGTGTTTTTTTTCATGCCCCCACTCCAAGGTTCAGCTGGAAATACACACATACTTCATCAGCCGCACAACAAGCTCCCACCAACTCTCTGGAAGAAGATGGCTTGCTACACATCACAGCTGTGCAATGCCCAACCCAGTCCAGCCTCACCACAACACGAACTCAATAACCTTGTGAACACCAGCAGGCCTTCTTCCAGCTCAGCCTTCCTGCCAAGGCGCCACAGCAGTTGGGATGTCATGAACTGAGCTTTCCCTCACTGTAGGGGCTAAGTAACACTTTTAATTAGCCTTTACTAAATCATGACAATGACAGGTGGTGGAAAAGTGCCTGGACTCTGTTCACCCGGACCCACCTTACTGACAAGGCTGGTCCAGCTGACAACGGAGATAGGGTTGCCGCAGCTAAAGCTCACACACCGGGCCCCCGAGCAAGACCCACGCTCTCCTAAGCCGTGCTTCAGGCACCGGCCACCGCCGCAACCCAGTGCCCGCTGCCCACACCCAAAGGAGCCCTTCCCCGGCAGGCCATTCCCTCAGGAAAGAGGTACCGGGCCGGGTCAAGCCACGCCCGGGGCTGCAGCGGGTAACTTCGGCCGTTTCCCGTCCGAACCGCAGCGGTGGGTGGGAGAACACGACCCCCCTGAGGCGGCGGCGGCGGGAGGGGAGGCCCAGGCTGGGGCCTTCGCGGAGGGGGGGGGGCAGTGCCGGTGCCCCCGCCGTGCTCTTACCCAGCATGAGGGGGCTGAGGCGCCGGGCCATGCCCTTAGACAGGTCGTACACATAGAGCTTCACGGGGTGCAGCGCCAGCGGCTCCTCCATGGGGGCGCGGGCACGACCGCCGGGCGGCACCGGTAGCCCTGACAGACACCTGCCGCCCGGCCGGGTGCAGAGAAACGGAGGGGAACGGGTAAGGGAGGCCCCCGTACCGGTCCCGGCGGCACCAACGGTGAGGCGACAAACGGAACGGAAACGGCGGCAGCGCCTGTGCGCACGCGCGGCAGCCGGCAGCCAGCCGGGCCGCCCCGTCAC
>JAOEHX010041581.1:12971-30066 GCA_025448015.1 Bolborhynchus lineola | reverse complement strand
GGACCGGCCGCTGGCAGCCCTGTCAAGCCTGTCCTGCTGGGAGAGCCGCGGGAGCCGGGCAGAGCGCCTGCCACCACTGACGCCCCCAAAGTGCTGCAGTGGGAGCTGCAAGGCACAAACCTGGAAGGGTCGGTGGCACATCCAGAGTACACTGGGGGGCTGTGTGTAAATAAGTGTGCGGTATAGGAGGATGTGTAACAGTTGCCAGAGAAACAGGCAGAATCAGCTTGATGGTGGAAGCTCACAGGCAGCCAACTTTGGTGTAATGACCATCCTCAGTATGTGACCGCCAATGTCCTTAAGTGTCATTAGGTTTAAGTAGGTTCCCTAGGACTTTCTGATTAACTGAATTACCCAATTAAGCAGGCTACAATTAAAGGGAAGATATTGTCATAAAAGCTTCAATTGTCTCTCTTTGTTTCCTGTTGAGCAGCTCGGTGTGCTCGATAGGCCATTCAGAAACTCATCATCCAGTTTCCTCAGCAGTGGGGTTTGGTTTCTTCCTCTTTTTTTTTTTTTGGTACATTAGCGTCCATTTGCTGTGAGCTCCATTTCTGACAGCTCCGACCCTGAGTGGGCATTCTGTTTCACAAAGCCCATGCACAAACTTACTTTGCAGAGCTGTAAACTGCAGTAGGTGGTGTGTAGCAGATGGGAGTCTTTCGTGGAAGGTGACTGGTACAGAAAAAACCCAAACCCTGCACATTATTTGTTACTGTATAAAGAAAAGCCAGATTCTGCAAATACTTGGCCACATGCTTCACTTTACCCATATAGACAGTGCCAAGCTTCATTCTGATGAATATTTTCTTTGCAAGCCAGTGATGCTAAAGCAACAGCTCGTTTCTCTCCTCTCCATCCCCACAGTGGAGCTGGCACGAACGTCAGTCTGTCCCCCAGAGATCCAGGCAGGGGAAACAAATCTGGAATAAGAATTCCTCCACAACACACATGGGCTATTTGTGGTGCGCGCAGGCAGGAGGAGGGGATGCGGTGAGGAGAGCAGCCTGTGATGGGGAGCAGAGGCTGCCACCACTCGCTCTGAGATACGTGAACTGTCATCACCCTCCCAGCTCTCGGCTTCTGGTGACAAGAGGCCTGGTGCACCAGAGCTATTGACATTGCTTTGGCCAGCACTCTGAGCCTGCTGAGGGCATGCTGGACACATGCAAAAAACAAAGGCCACATTTTGTACTTTATTATTTCACCAAACACAAAAATATGTAGGCAGGGAGAGGATGTGACCCTTTCAGGAGGAAAAAACTCTCCCTCAAACGGAAATGAACATGAGTTCCCTCCAGCTGGGAGCTAAGAAAATTGTCCCCAGATCTTTAGGTAGTCCTCCAGAAAAGAAACAGAAATGCAGCCTTGAGTGACCTGGTCTTGTGGAAGGTGTCCCTGCCCAAGGCAGGGGGTTGGAACTGAATGATCTTAAGGTCCTTTCCAACCCAAACCGTGGTTCTGTGATTCTATAATAAAATGTGATGACTTTTAGTTTATGCAGCAACTCCAACTTTTCTCCTTTACATATCACATTTCTCCTTAGAAAACGGACACTGCCTACAAAGCCTGAGGGGAAAAAATAAATCAAAAAACGTTTCAGATGCGATTAAAGCTGTGGTTTGAAGGGGTTTCATTCCGGGTTTATCCATCAAAATGCAGATGCAAAGATATTTAAAATGAAATATTCCTATCCAAGGCTGCACGTATTACACATCTCATTCTTACAGTCAGATCACAGCAGAACTAGAGTGGTGCTCTCCCATGATCTCAGCTGGCCAGATGCTACAGAGACAGCTGTTCACGGCGAAAGCAGCCAGCACCAGCACTGCCAGCCTTTTGGACCTGGGGAAGGGAGTCTGCATAACAACAACAGACTCTGTGCCTGGGAGAAACACTACAAACTCTAGGACAGGTACAAGCAGTATAAAACACTACTGAGCTCCTGGCATGTCCCCCTGACACTGCTTGGGTGGCCTGTACCAAACTAATTGCTCATCACAGTCTGAACAGGCAACTTCAGAGACCTGTGTGGCCATACGTTTCATTCAAAGACCAGGTTAGGAGAGCTGCGTGACCTCAGATCAACACGTCCCTTTATTTTCTCATGGGAATGCCCCCTGACCACAGGCTACTTACGCCAAATTTGCCTCTCCATGCAGGCTGCAATGCTTGTCTAAACTAACATGCATCTAAATGTAGGAAGTGAAATTCAGACTCAAAAGAAGGAAGCACAGGACCCTGTTATCATTAGACTAATCACTCATACAAGTAAAGCCCACAAACACTACATCTCTGATGGGATTGTCACGGAGCAGACTGGCTGTCAGCAAACATCACCTCCCTGCAGGCCCTGGGAAGCTGGAGGAGGGTAGAGTGTGCAGAAGCAAGATGACAGAGGGAGCCCTGGCTCCCTGCAGAGCTGGGTGCAAGCACATCAGATCCACAGAAGAACCCTTCCACCACCAGGCAAGTGTGCTCAGGTGCTGTCAGTTTCCCATTAGCAATGGTCCAGCTGTGTGGGGTGGTTATAAATGTGCCTGGCTAGGAGAAGGGTTGTCTGTAGGGTATCTGGTTACTACCCTGTGGTACCATCTGCCTTTTCAGCTGTATGTGGCATGGGTTCCTTTTCTTCTGGTTGAGAAATTTGGAGTAGAAAAGGATGAGGACTGGTCTGTGTTGTCCATGTTTAGCATGTGGAGTTGTTCCACATTTAGCATGTGGAAGCTCTCTTCTTATGTGTGATGACAGTAGTGGATAAGGTAGTGGTAAAGTTTCCCTGTGGGTTTACTGGGAAAGGCAGTGACTTCTGAGTTGTACCTGACTTATGCCAATAAGATGAAAAGTAAAATCTGTTACATGAGCAGTAACTGAATGGATTTATACTTGGTAATTCTGGGGTACTTTCCTTAGTCAATGCCATCAAGCAATGTCAACAAATGATTAAGGCTTCTTTGTATGTGGGACTGGAGAAGGGTGCATGTGATGAGTACAGCTAATGAGTTGATAAGGCAAGGATGAGGATGGTTACTCTGCCTGTGTAAGTAATGCTCTGTTCCTCTCTGTCTGTCCTTCTCTCTCTAACAAGGCAGGCCAGTATCATACCAGCTTTGTTCTGTTTCATATGGTGAGATGGATGACTGGGACAACAGCGACGAATTCATTCAGCGGCTGGACTTTTCCAGCTGCGGTGAAGAGAGTGAAGACAGAAGTATAAATGGGGAGGACACCCTGAGCTCGAGCCCCTCCAGGAGCTGCGAGTTCCTGAAGCAGCATGGGAGCAGCCCTCTGCCAGCAACCCCTCCAAAGAAGCTTAGTGAGATCTTCCTGAGCAGGACAAAAGCCTGGATGAGTCCTACCCTGGTTCATTCCCCAGTTGTGTGCAAGAGGCTGGGTGATGCTGAGACACCACTGCACATCACCTGGAAAAAGCTGCAGCTCTGTGACACTCCGCACACTCCCAAGGTAACGGCATGTATCCCCTCTGTGTCTGAGCTGGTAAGCTCTCCAGCATTGCTGTTGCATTGCTGCATGGGTGGTGAGGGGATCTGTTGCTTCTCTCTGCTCCTAGAAATCTGGACCATGAGCTCCTTAGCCGTCAAAGGGTTATACTGTAGGTGCGAATAGACACCTGTGTGTGGGAGTGGTGTCTTGAATCTTTCCAAGCTGCCGTTAAAACTCATTAGTTGGCATCAAGTAATTCTGAGTTAAAAAGAAATATACCAAAATCCAAGTATACCAAAATGCCCGTAAGCCCCCCATGTCCTGTTTAGGGGAGTGGACATCTATGTAGCAATGTGCTCCCAGAGGGATAAATGCATCTCTCCCTTCCAGGAGCTGATAATTCCAAGGGGAGCTTAGAGACAGGCAGCTTTCCCGACCGCTCTGTTCAGTACACTTTTTGGATGCAAGTGGGTTTTCTCTTGAAAGAGAAATTGGAGAATGGTCTGGTGGCTGGGGTATACTTTGGCAAGTCTTGATTGCTTCCAAGCAGGTTGCTGTCCAGTGATGCTCATTCCCTTTCCCTGTGGAGCTGAGCTGCTCAGTGAATTTGAAGAAAGCAGGACTTTCTCAGGTTAGCAAATCCCCTGTGGGGATCAACAAATCAGTGTGTGCCTGTGGCAGAAGGTTAGCCTGTCTTCCTTTTGTCACTGTCCTAAAATGTAATTTACCTATTGAGCTAGTTTCTTGGAAGAATAATCCCAGCACCTGTTTTCTGTGAAATTTCTTGTACAGAATATAATGCATCTGCTTTGTCTCCTGTAAGCACAAGCGGAGACTTGGCATCAGCTCCTCCGTTCCTAGATAGCTTCTGTTGTATGCACCGGCTTCTAGTGTTCAAGACTTGCAATGAAAGTACTTCTTTCAGTCCTCTCTCCTGCTGTATATTCCTGCTCTACTGATAAGACTCATTGCTCCTTTGCTTAAGTGGTACACAGAAGATCAGTCCTCATAGTACTTCTGCCCTCCAGAAAGCTGACTGCGTAGGGAGAAGGATGATCCTGTGCCTGCATATGACCATTTGTGTGGCCATGTTTACTGAGGAATGGCCTGCCACTCCATAGGGGAAAGTGGCTCTAAATGGCATCACTCTGAGAATTTTCTGCAGTGACCATTTATAAGAAATCTCCCTGAATCTCACCTGAAAATAGGTGAGAGGTCTCTAATTTCTTCCAGACCAGACAATCTACTGGTAGTGGAGGGTGCTTTCAGTGTGTGCTTTTGTGTAGCTGAAAGGTTGGCTGCCTGCTGCTTGTGGCTTTTACCTTGTAGCCCATGAGCAGCAATTGCACTAAATCAACAATTTATTTTCCTTTGCTGTCTGCTAGGATAAAAGTCTTTGTTTCCAAGTATGTTGCAAAAAGTGGGCTCTAAAGAGCCTAAATCTGCTTATAAACAAGGTTAGGAGCACTGACCTCAGAGTACTTGAAGGCAAGAGTAGGGGTAAGGGCAGAGTTGCATCCAACTGAAGACAGATGAGCACTGAAGCCCCAGCTAGGATGCATGTGTTTATGTGATACAGTGATTGCAGACTTGCTCTATCCTGGAATGGATTGCTAGAGCTAGTTGCTTACATTGTATGGCAACAGCTACTCTCAGATGATGATACTAGAGGCAAGCCTGCTTGATTATAAAATAGAACCCTAGTAGAGCAGATGGAAATTGTATGCACACAACAGCAGGCTACAATTGTATTTTAGGTCCCTTTCTTGTGTTTAGACTAGAATGTCACCACAGTTCTACAGAGCTTCTAGGCTGCTGGGTAAATTGGGCTTGGACCTATACTGCTTTTGATATGTTCATATGCAGAACTTTTCCATCCAAGAGCAAGGAGATGAAAACCAGAGCAAGAGAAAGTGATCAATAAGCACATTCAGGTTCATAGTAAACAATTAGCTGAACTTCCAAGTGTGGTACAGAAATAGAGTGATGTCCCAAAAGCAGCTGTATCTATGAGTGCAGCATCAATTAGGTGGACGCAGGATACTGCATGCAGCTTTTAAAGGGTTTTATCCTCAAAAGCTTTCAATAAGAGAAGGGAGAAACTCCAGATATGATTCTGGAGTGAAGTTTCCACTCACAAGAGTAAGACCACTGTTGGATCAAAAGCCTACAGAAGTATCTTGATCTTCATGACAGAGAGTTCTGGATTCTTGAAGGACTTTTAACTAGGAGAGGGATATATTAAACCCCCCTTTAGACCTAACACCACTCTGCTGAAGTCAAGAAACAAACTTATATTTCAAAAGGGCAATGGTTACTCAAGGGGTAAAATCACAACAAGCTGATTTTTCTGTCTTCAGATCAAGATGGGGTGCTTCTCTGAAGTTATTCAGCACAAGAGTTTAGACTAGTAGGTGAAACCCAAAGTTCTGTGGTAAGCTGAAGTATAGAAGATCCAGAGGTTCCTTCTGAACTCAGATTTCTGAAACTTTGTTTTCTGGTCACTTTGCCAGTAGCCATATAAAAATATTTCTACCAGCTTCCCCTATGCTAATGCTGCTTTTTGTTGGGGAACCAAAAGGAAACTTGTTCTGTCTCATCTTCTGTCAAACGTGTTCTGATCAAACTGATGCACCAGTCCCTGCTTACCAGAACTGAGTCTTCCCTGTTAATGCAACATATGATGTCATTTCTGTGTCTCTGTAGGTGGGAAAGATGGGCAGCTGGCTCCTCGTTAGGACTGTGCTTGCCAAAATGGCTCTGCAGACCTCACTCAAGTGAGCAGAGAATAGAGTCTGAAAGGGCTTAGAGAGCAATGTAATACTCTGTGGAAAGAGAAAACTGTCAGGACTAAATCAGGGATGCAGGGGTTTAATGATTCAGCTGTTCAAGGGAGCAGAGTTCTCCTTGATTTGCAGGAGAGCAAAGACTTTATTCTGACACTGCAGCAACAAAACCAATGCTTGGCTATCTGCCCCCACTTTTTTTTCCCCCTCAATACAGAGCCTGTTATCGAAGACAGCTTTTCCTTCATCAGGGACAAAGGTCCCACCCAAAGGCTTCCGACATCTGAGATTTACTCCTGGTGCTGAACTGGATGACCCTACCCAAGCACCTCTTGTCAACATTAACCCCTTTACACCAGAATCATATCGACAAATGCTCTTTCTTCCGAATGCCAAGCAGAAGACCAGAGGAGAGCTGTAAGTGAACTACCCTTAAATAATAGGCTGAAAGGAGGCTGTTTAAATGAGTAGTAATGGGAGAGGTGTCTAGTACCTGGACTTGTTTGCTAACAATGAATCATTCACTTCCATAGTATTCATTGGTGCAGAGTAAACATTAGCAGATGCATGAAGGTATTAGAAATATAAAGTAAGTTGTTTCCTTTTGTTCAGAAATGTAAGTGGGGGATCAACAGCTAACCTCAATGCTATGGCTATACGAGAAAATTGTACCTCTCTTTCTTGGCCACGGGTGGAGCGGAGCTTGGTTCAGTTATGCTTATACCCACAACTTGAAAGAAATTAGCTGCATGTTTGCATATAATGCAGCTTTTAAGATGGGTGCAGGCTACTGCTGATCTGCAAAAGCTACAGATCTCATCTGGGTTAACCAAGACACAAACACAGTCAAACACCTGTGCGCTACAACTCCTGGCCCTGACTGTAACAGATGCACAGCTGGGATTCCCCTTTGAAATCACAGTGGAGCAGTTTTCTTCTTCACTAGGAGCTCTTTGTGCAAGGTCATTGCCCAGTACAGCTTCACCAGTAATAAGGTGGCCAGGAGAATGGTGCCCCTAAACAGTCATTCAGTCCTGTGAGCAGCACTGAAGTTGATATGTGGAGGCTTTCTAATGGGAACAGGCTTCCTAGCCTGTGGCTACTGTCTTTAAGGCCTCAACTAGAAACATGTTTTGTAGAGTGTTAATATACAACCAATCTTTAATTAAACTGTGAAACAAGGTTTGGAGATTCTTTTGAAAAATATTTTCATTTCAAATCTCAGTTGGATTGCTGCCTTGAAATGATAAATCCAGGCTTTCTGAAACTTCTGTTATAGGAGCAATCCTGATCCAAGAAGCAAAATGAAACGGGAGCTACCTATACCGGTGAGTGTCTGTATATTTCACCCCCACAGAGAGGATGAGATGCTTATAGAGATTTGGTACTTGATGAAATCTATTCTGCTTTTGGAATACAAATCATGGCAGCATGACAGAGGATGAACACTTACGATAGAATAATCCCAAGATGAATGTTTCATGTTAACATTTGTTTGAGACAAACTTAGAAATAATTCCTCTCTCTAAAGGAAGCCTGCACTAAAGCAGATCTGACACTTTGACAACTAAGCCTAAAAAGTCATTGATTTTTTTGGTCAGGAGGTCTTTCTAGGAAATATAATGTAATTTAGGTTCCTTAGGGAGAACTGTACTGTATTATTGAGTGGTGTAAATAGTGACTATACCTTTGTGATCTGAAAAGGCAAGTTTATTGCTGTTTGTATGAATTGGTGTACTGAGCATCTTTGGATGCTTCTATGTTGCAAATAATATATGGATCTGCACTGCAAAAACATAGGTGGTGAGCTGAACAGCTCTGAAGTGGGTAAGTACTGAAAGCAGAGTTTCAATTGCAATAGTTAACAATGACAAACTTCTGAAGCAAGGTAGCAAGTTCTGTACTTCAGTAAGCAAATGTCCAGCTGTGGGTGTCTGTGTGCCTTGGGGCCTAAGGGACGGTCTCTTCGCAGCTTATGTAGCTACAGGACAGCAAATGCTGTCTTGCAACTCAAACCTAAGTTTTCTTGCTCTCGCTGATGCCTGTGCTTTCCTGGCATGTCCTAGTGGTAGGGTGTGTTGACCTGGCTGCATGAAGCAGGGTGTGAGGTCTCACATACCCCCCACTTGCGCTGGCAGAGATGGGCAGCTGGTGTGGGAAACCGTATCTTGCAGCCTTCTTCCTTATTCCCAATTTGATTTGGGGGAAGGTACTCATCCAGCTGGCTTCTGGAAAGCAAGCCAAGCCTGAATTAAATATCTGACTTTGGATGAGGTAAAAATCTCTATTTTCCTGAGCAGCTCCTTGAAAGAAGTCTCTTGTCTTGTGCAAGTAAGTAGAATTGTTCATTGTAATTGTGAAATAATTAGGCTTACTGAAGAATAATGGTACCCTCTGGCCGACAAGACTGGTATTGCAGAAAAATTTATCTCCATGGAAAAACTACAGCTGCAGACTTAAATAATCTACCAGGTAACATCTGGGGCTACCACAGTTTATTTCCACCACCAACCCCCCACCCCTCCAGGAATAAAGCCTCAAATAACTTGACTTACTGAAATATTATTCTGATGAAGTGCTGATTAGAATGAATATGTAATACAGACACAAAATTGTGTACTAGCAAATATCTTTATTCCCTGAGCTTTTTAAGGTACTATAAAATATAGCTGCCTTATGAAATACAACCCGTTGTGAAAGGCTGCTGGTTTGTATGGGTCCCATCTTGCTGGCTGTGGGGACCAACTCTTTACTCCCAGCCTTTAAGGTCATATATACCATATACTACAGCTATCACAGCAGGGGTTTCTGTGGAAACCAGTGTGCAACACAAGCCATTGTTCCTTAAGGGGTGCAGGAGGATGAACAAAAGTTACTTAGTCCACTCTCTCATTTTTCACTTAATTCTTCACTGCCTATCTCCCCTTCAGTTATTTTCCTGTCAGTTGGCATCATGCTACAAGCAGTACCAGTAGCTCCTATTTCCCTAATGACCGTTAGTGTAGCAGTAACAATGTTCCAGCTGTTCTGCAGGCTTTCAGCCCTTTGTGGAAAAGTGGCTCCTGGTGAGAAATTGCTGGGAATACAGATACACTGAGATCTGCTAAACTGCCATTAGTCAACGGCTGGTACTTCAAACATGATGAGAGCCCGAACTCATGCAGAATGCCCTTGCTGCAGGCTGCCTTAGCTGCTAGAGTAAAGCACCTCTTGCATAGCTGTGGCTGCATTAAGCCAACACAACAAGCTTCTCTCCTGAGCTCAAAACAGGCAATAGTACTTGTTTAAACAAGTTCAGTACAGCAGACTAATTCAGAGGTAGTGGATGTCCACCCAGCAAGGCTGGTAATAGGTTGTCTTGAGCCTGCAGTAGCTGGGCAGACAACAGGTGTTTTGTTGTTGCCTGCTGTGCATCCCTGACTCCATTAGGCACAGGTCTAGAAAATGGGCAGGGCTGCCAAGAGAAAAGGTGTGATGGTTGTAACGCAAGGAAGCTTAGGCACATACAACAAGCTGACCACCTTTCTTAGGTGGTCAGGAAAAAAACACAACATGCTTAAGTGAAAGGGAGCGTTTCAAGGAGAGACTTTCACAATGGGGAAGGGAGCAACATGGGTGCTTTGTGACAAGTGCGACCCAGCTAGAAAACCTTGATGCATGTTACTATCTAAACTCATACTTGTCTTTGTTTTTGTGACCTTGTAGAGATACCCTCTGAAAGAGAGCAACATGGTTTCCCGTTACAAGAAGGAGTTCTTGGAGCTAGAAAGAATTGGTGTGGGGGAATTTGGCTCTGTCTACAAGTGCATCAAACGCCTTGACGGATGTGTTTATGCCATCAAACGCTCCAAAAGGCCTCTGGCAGGATCCTCTGATGAGTGAGTGTGCTACCTAGAAACTGCCAGATGAAATGATGGGCATATTCTTGGGAGGTGTGATGGGAGGGAGTGTGGATCTAAAGGTATCTGTGGGGTGACATAAGCAAAAACTGTCAATTGTTGCACTGCCAAGAAATAGCAGGGGAATGGGGAAATTGCCACTTTAGGACTATCAGATATAAATGCCTGAGAAAGGGAAGAAGCCACATAGATTGCAAAGCATGATGGCAGCTTTCCTGAACTCCTCATGTCCATGCAGCTGGTAACTTTAAAACAATAACTGTCGAACAGTTCATTTATGATATGTCCCTGCCCTGCTGTGCGGCCAGTGCTGGCTTACATTGACCAGCTAATGTTGTCCTGTATGCTAAAGCGAAGCCTTTGAAGTTGCCTTTACCTCTTTAACAAGACTTGCTCAGTGATTTATGTTTTTTGACAGCTGTTCAGCACATTTGAGCATGGCAAAGCTTTGCTTCAGTAGCTGTGAGAGCCAGACAGTCTGCCAAAACGCAAGAGAAAGTTCTAAACATGACTACTTTCCCCTTCCCAAGCCAGGCTGCAAACCAGGCTTCCCCTTCTGGTCCCAAGCAGGGCTGTGTCACCCTGTCACACTTTCTCTGTGCATGGTTCTCCAGGCATGTGGCACTACGTGAGGTTTATGCTCATGCTGTCCTTGGACACCACCCCCATGTTGTGCGCTACTACTCGGCATGGGCAGAGGATGACCACATGATTATTCAAAATGAGTACTGCAATGGTAAGAGCTGTGATGTTGTTAAAGCCTGAAGTCTTGGGATGGGTGCAGGTACCTGCTTTCATACTTGAATATGGAACATTTTGGTTTACGATTAGGCAAGCTGCACTGGGGCTACAGTGCCATGGAGAATCCAGTAAGGGCTCATAATATTTAGACAAAGCTCTGATTGGTGCTAAAGCCTTACAAGTAGTGAATACTCTCTAATTTGTGGGAATTTAAAACCTGTCCCTCTGTATTTGCTGGCCTGAGAGAAGTATTCCTCATGCTGATGCTTAGAGCTGTGTCTGGGACTGCTCAGGTAAAACCTGATCTGAATGACTCAAGCAGGTAAGCTAAGTGCATGTGTCTTGGTAACAAGCTGTTCTTAATGAAGGGGAGTAATGATCCGAAGAATGGCTAGGATTCAACAGCTGCAGAGAAATGGAGCTAAATAATGAGGTAAACTATGAAGGGGGTGCTCCAGGCAGGGTGGTACTTGAGTTTGCCCTTGGTTTGGGAGGCATTGTAAAAGGTGCCTCTGCTGCCAGATGAACTGAAGGCAAATATGTAGCTCTCATCTTTCAACTGCTCCTGCAGTCTTGGGGTTCCATGAGTGGAGATAGCTGTTTGGAGTAATGACTTCAAATCTGGTGGAGGTAATCATCAAATTGGTTGTCAGTGCTGCAGCACTGATGCATTTCTTGTATTCTAGAGGATAAACACCTGAGACCAAATGAAAGGTGATGAAATGTTGATGGGGAAGAGGGGTTATGGTATTGGCTAGTCCTGAAATAGCCAGAGTGCCTTGATGGAGACCCACAAAACTCTTTGTGTGTCAAATGTTATGCTCCTAAATCAAATCTGCCAGCGGGAGCTTAACTTCCTTGCTCCACCATTCACATACCTGTTTTTTTGCCTGTTAGCATGGGAAGAGTAACTAACTTTTACACTGTTGGCAGGCAGCAGCATTCAGGTCAGCCTTTCTGGTGCTGCAGGTAGAACCACAGCTGCTCAGTCCTTGGCTAGCAGAAAGGCTGAAGCCAAATGGGGATGTCCTAGTTTGATCACTAGAGCATATATGGCTGGTCTGGTCAGGGTTTGTCATTAGCAAGCCTGCACTTTCTCTCGGCAACAGTTTCTACTAAGCTATTTTGAACATGCTGCTCAATAAAATCTTTGTCAGGTCTGACTGACTGTTTTCACCTAGGTGGGAGTCTCCAGGATGTGCTGCTGGAAAATGCAAAGCTTGGCCAGTATTTCTCAGAAACAGAGCTGAAAGAAATATTGTTACAAGTCTCCATGGGGCTAAAATACATCCACAACTCTGGCCTCGTGCACCTGGATATCAAACCCAGTAAGTATAGCACTCTCCTCTTTTGTGGAGAGCTCTCCAAGTGATGCTGCAGGGACAGCACCTGTAACAGGTCCTTCTGGCTGGACCTATTACAATGCTTCAGAAGAAACAGGACTTTGCCCTACAGGGTGAATGTCTTATGGTTTTTTTGGTTCTTTTTTTTAATCTTGCCATTATTGCTGCTCTGAGACTTTGCTGACAGTTGGCAGCATTTTACTCTGCATCACAATCTTTGTAATCCTAGCTCATGGGAATAGCTTTGATGCTGGTGGAGCAAGTAGGGCTGCTAATAACGATGGGGAGTTCCTTATTTGTGGTTGTCTAGTTGCACCACACTTGACCTTTGCATGTGGGAGCTGAGGAGTGAATATTCATTGTACCTCCCGTGAGAAATAAAGTTCCTGCAAAAAAGAGGATAAGCTTTCCTCTCTGCAGCTGAGGATGGGTGCCCCCAGGGCAACACTCTCCCCAGTGTCACATAGTTATATTCTTATAGCGGAGCTCACTTTTCCTGATGAAAGTGCTTCTATCTTGGGGGGGGAGAGGGGATGGGTGAAAGAGTTGGTAACACTGGGATATTTTATGTGTAAGATACAGCTGTCTTTTGCCAGCTGTATTGCTGAGTATGTGAGCTAGGCAGAAAGCAGACTAACATGTGGGAAGCATGTGTGTAGTTCCTCTGGCTGCAAAGCTTAACTAGCTTAACTTTGATTTCTTATGAAGCTGTCAGGATGCTGCAGTTTGGCTGCTGCTATCACATAACTGCTAAACTTTGCTGTCTTGCAGGTAATATCTTCATCTGTCACAAGCTGGCAGTTGTGAGCCCAGCTGGGCAGGATGAGAGTGACAGTGAAGATGAATTCTCTTCCAGTGTAGTGTATAAGATTGGTAGGTTTAAGCCCACTTTACATCTGGTTTAAGATTAGGGCTGCTCATTACTGCTTGATATTGCTCTGTCCTGCTGGCTGAAAAGACTTGCATAATAAACTGTCAACACAGCACTGGATGCCTTTGCTACTTACCAGAATTAATTCTTTTAAAGAGACAAGTCCTAGAAAACTCATGTGCTTGTTTCCAAGCCCAGATTCCTGAGTAGGAGCAAGCTTGCTCTCTTAAACAGTATTTCCCAATTGCTCTGCTGGTGCCAATGAAATGCAAACTGTTATTGATGGACACCTATACCAGTTTGTGACATTGGTTGCTTGATCTTTCTCAGGTGACCTTGGCCATGTGACATCAGTAACAAACCCCCAGGTGGAGGAAGGAGACAGACGGTTTTTGGCTAATGAGATTTTGCAAGAGGTACTGCTACTGGCAGGGTGGTAAGAAGCAGGCAGAGACCAACTGCAGTAAAATCATTATTCTGACATATTCTTTGCCTTATCTCTTCTTTGGTCTGTCTGTGACACTGCCAAAATTAACACTTTAAGAACAGTACAGGCATGGGGCTTGTCATGAATATTTAATATACCTCCTAAGTAACTTTATCATTAGATTGCTGCAACTATTGAATGGGACAAAGCCTTTAATCAGTTTGGAGACACTTTGTTTACACACCCGGATGAGAGTGAACTGCTGGATGTGATTATTGAGGAATATATGCTCTCAGATATATGCCTTGTGCAACAAGCACTTATCAGATAGTGTGGAGAGGTGGGAGGCACAATGCACCTCTTAAATTGGCTGTGGTTTTGCCACTCTGGTCGGTGAACAAGAAGAGAATCAAAAGGTAACAATCAGCTTGGATGTGTTCATCAGCTCAGGTATTTAAGTGACAGGACCTTTTTGTGCTGCAAACAGACGAGGAACCGTTAGGTCCATACATCACACACATTCTTTAGTTTTGAGCTGGGTATGGCTACCTTATTTCCTTGTGGTGTCTGCTGGAAGGACACATTTGTTAGGCCATCCTCTGGATTTGTTGCGATGATCCTAATGTGGGCTGCAAGCTTCTCATGACTGGGTGAATGCTAATGTGCTGTTAGTTACCAATGCTATCTGGTATGGGTGTTTTTATCCTAAAGAGAAGAAAACAGCTAACTGGGATGGTGAGAGCAGTGTTGTATGCGTATTTGGCTGGCTGTTTCTATTTGAGCTTGTACCCCAACCCTCCTTTGTTCAGTGCATCAGGATGTTCCCTTTCCATATGTGTTTCTTTTCTCTGCAGCAATACTGCTATTTGCCAAAGGCAGACATCTTTGCCCTGGCACTCACAGTAGCACTAGCAGCTGGCACAGCACCGCTGCCTCACAACGGGGCCATGTGGCACCGTATCCGCAAAGGCAATATCCCACCGATCCCCCAGAAGCTTCCTCAACACTTTCTGGAACTCCTCAAGGTGAAGAAATAGTCGTGACAGGGTGAAGGCTTTTCCAGTTGGTGTGTGACAAGATGGAGCGTTAAACCCTGAATTCCTTTGCCTTCCAGCTCATGATCCATCCTGACCCAGCAGAAAGACCATCTGCTATGGCTCTTACTAAACATCCAGTTCTCCGTCCTTCACGTGGAAAAGCAGTGCAGCTCCAGAAGCAGCTAAATGTGGAGAAGTGCAAGACTGCCATGCTGGAAAGGTAGGGCAGGCTTCAGCATGAAGGCAAGAACACACGGGCATGACAAGTGCTGGTCATCAGTAGTGTTGGGAGACTAAAAGTGTAGAGAGACCCAGTCAGCTCCTTTGCCTGGAGCTGGGAGGGTGATGGGGCTGTAGTGGGGACCTGTAGTGCCAAAGCAGCTGTGTGTCCACTTCTGGCTTGGAGGAGCTGGCTAAATTAGAGCAGTGAACCTGGATGCTTATGGCAACCACTGGTGATGGAAATTACCAATACAACATGCAGCCAATGGGCAGATGAGGAATCCACACTGCACGGAGACAGTGGTCTAGCACAGCAGGAAGAAAAATATCAGGTGGTGTCAAAAATCCTCTTTCCTCTTGCTCCCTCTCACTGCTCTTGGCAGTAACATTTTGAGGTGCTGGGATTTAGGATCTGCCCCATGACTCCTCTTAGCGCAACAGTCAGCTGGGGAACAGGTTTTCCATATAGACAGGACAGAATATGCTCTGGAAGAGTAGCCAAGCATTAGGGAGGAAAGGCCAATGGAAAAGGAGGCATGTGCTTTTAGGTATTTGTACTGCATGAAATGCCTCTGATCAAAGTTCTACCATTCACAAATCTGAAAAAAAAAAAACAAAAAACCAAGTGAGGAACCCTTCATAGTGATGCCAGTATGTTGCTGACCTGATGCATGGCATTCTTTTGTTAAACCTTCAAAGCTGATTTGTTCTTTAGTAGAAACCCTGGAGGGACAGCTACAGTAATCTTCACCTCGACCTCTGGGGTGGAAAGTCACCATCCTCCAGCAATGCTGGAGTACTGCAGTAACCCCCTTGAGCAAGATTGTTCATAGCTTTCTTATGCAGCTGATGGGAATTTTCTTCCTCCTCTCCTGTCTCCCCCCTGCAGGGAACTTAAAGCAGCCCGCCTTGCTCAGACCCTCATGAAGGACCAGCCCTTAGGAAGTGCCAAGTTGCAGCAGCCTGAAACCTCTCCTAAGCACAACAACAAGCGCCTGGTGGGAGGGAAGAACTGTCGCTCATTTAGCTTTACTCTGGGTTACTGAACTTGTGTTGTCCAAAAAGCTCTGAATGGCCCTGTGAAAGCAGAGGGTATGCACAGACCAGCTCCTCCCTGTCATGGTTTTTGGTTCCCTCATTAGTTATTGTGAAATGTTGGTTGAGGGAAGAATGTCTAGTTTACAAGTGTCAGATCATGAGATAAGATTACTGTCCTCTCTATCTCACCTGTCTGATTTCTTGTGTACTTGGTCTTCTAGACTAAGAATACCTTTGCTGTACAAGGAAAAGGCTGGCATTTCCTCTACTCATTTCCCTCTTTGTTTAGTTGGGGCCTGTTACTGATGTTTTTGTGGTCTTAATGCTCTGGCCACCTGTGCATCTTTAGAGGGGAGATAGTGTCTGTACATGGAGACAGCATTAACAACTGGGTCCTCCTAGGAGCGAGGAGATAGAGACTATGATAGGCAGTTCTAACTACATATCAGGAGACAGGCGGGTTACATAGCAGTCCTGTGGCCTTGGGATGCGATTGGAGGGGCATTTCACTGAGGGAGGACAAGAAGGGAACACTTTGAGTTAAGGAGCATTAGTTGTGGAAGTTGATGGAAAACTTTCCCTCCCTCAGCTTCCAGCAGTAAGTACAAAATGCTCTAACTGCTTAAGCTCTTGCAGACTAGCCCTTAATGCCTGACTTGTTTTATGCCTGTCAGCAAGGGCTCTTTGCCTTGAAGTGGGGTAAATAACTGTGGTGTGCTGGCAGATGGATCTCTACCTATTTCCCTTCCATTCTTACATATGCTGCAACTACCTGCCTGCGGTCTTTTAGGAAATTAGAAAACGTGTAGGTTTGTTTTTTACTTTTTTAATTGCATATGTAAAGTGTGCGTGCGTGTGTTAAATCTCACCCCCCTGCCAAATGTAACTTCCTCAATCCTTGCTGGCCGCACGTCGAACTGTGGCAGTCGGACACGAAAGCTGTGCTGGTACCAGGGAGAAGCTAAAGTTGGTAACTCAGTTATTTTCGGGTTTTACTTAGGTTTGTTTTCAAACGTCGCTTTTAGAATGTGTCAGACCCTACCCTTTAAGAGGGGAAACGAGCAAATAAAGATTTTAATCTTTCCGTACCTACGACACCAGGCCTCTTCCCCTCTTTGCGCCTCCTTCTCCGCCCGGGCTCTCCCGGTCACACGCGGTGCGGAGAGGCTCCACCCGCCGTCCGCAGCCCTCTCCCGGCCCCCGGGCCGCTCTCCCCGCGGCCCTCCTCAGACCCGCCGGCGGGGTCTGAGGGCCGCGTTTCCTCCCGGATCCTCTTTGGAGAGGACC
>JAOEHX010041581.1:0-12937 GCA_025448015.1 Bolborhynchus lineola | reverse complement strand
GGCTGCGGCGGGAGAGGTGCAGAGGGCGGGGGGGGGTCGGGCGGAGGGAGAGGACCGGGCTCGCTCCGCCGCTGCATTAGCTCTGCTTTTCCCTCCTCAGGCACGGCGGCGGCATGTTGCGGCGGCCAGCGTGGCAGGTAGGGCCGTGCGGGGCGGCTTGATGTGTCTGTGGGGGCCGGGCTGAGGCCCTGGATTTACGTCCCCAGGGTGTCCGCAGCGCAGCCGGGTCGCCTGTGGCGGGGGAACGGTGGGCCGCTCAATGTCTCCCGCCTCGGGGCGGGGTGGCGGCGGCGGGGAGCAGCACCAGCGCCTGCTCTTTCTCCCGCCGCGGGGGTTGTAATAACCCTTCGCCGGGCACTCCGAACCCGAGCCCCTCTGTGGGGAGGCCGCTCGGGCCCGGAGGAGCGCCCCTCTCTGGGGTGGGGCCTCGGCTTTTTCTGCGCGAACCGGCCGCGGTTCTGCCCTTAGGAAAAAGTGCGGATTCTCCCGTGGGACTGCAGGTGGTGTTTATGTTGTTTCTCGAAAGATATGTGTCACTACCCGAGAAGAACAGAGGGAGGTTCTGTTTGCACTCGTACTCTGTAAACAGTGCGAATGCTGGGCATTAATTACTTAGCTACTGCAAACCCAATGCATTAAAAGATGTGGCTTGTGCATGGAATGAGTCTTCCATAATTTGCATCTGCATCGATGAACCATACAGACATATCAAAGAACGTTAGTTTTGCAAGTTGTGTTTAACTTTGGGTTAGCTCCTTTGTTTAGCACAGGACTGCCAGTCTTACCTTCCTTTAAGTTTTGCAATCACTTGTAACAGGAGATGAGCTATTCTTCCAGTTCCTGCATGTGGGTCTCTTGCAGAGGTGTTCCTGGGCTCTTATTTTCTCCTCCTTTCTACTAGGACATTATATCTGCCAGAATCAAGTCAGTTCTTTTTCTTTTTCTCGCTTGTGTTTAGCTGCAGCACTCGGGTGTTTGTGGCCTTGATTTGCTGGTTGCTTGGGAACCAGGGGTTATCAGTGCCTCATGTTACTCCTTACAGCAGTAGATAGAAGTACATTCGGAGCACATTGCATTAATCTCTGAAGTAAAGCAGAAAGCTGGTGAAACTGTCAAAACTGTGTTTGTTTCCAAACCCCAAAGCTCAATGATCTAAACAACCCCTCTGCTTTAACCCTATCCTATTATGTGTTGCAGAAGAGCAGTAGTTATTACATGTTCCAGAAATAATTGCTGGAGATGTACCTTTAGGACAGTCTTCTTCCTAGGCAGCTTTTTAACCCTACTTTAACCAGGTATTTTTTTAAGTAATTCTGTTGGTTTCATTTAGCTGAACAGTTTTCTTCTCTCAGTCCCCCCATAAGTTGCCCCAAAAGAACGTACTTGCAGAGCCTCTGTTTAGAAAATGAGGTGCAAAAGCACGTGGATACTGTTCATACTTTGTATCTTGGAAACTAACATCTGTCTGTTCTTTCAGGTGCTTCGCCAGTTTGTAAGACATGACTCTGATGCAGTTGGTACATTGGTACTCGAAAGATGTAAGTAGCTCCTGAGATGAACCTTAGGTTTTACCCTGTGTGGTTTTTATCTCAGTTTTAGAAAGGCCAGGAGAAAATCAGATAGGAATGGTAGCTTCTGAACGCAGTAATGAAGAATGTGTTGTTTCAAATAAACCCTCGTAAGTAGCTTTCTAGCTGGTCTTTGGTAAGGCAAGTAGTCCTTAAGGGGGAACAGAAAAAAGCCCTGACATGGAGTACAACCTGTAAAAGGCATGTAGCTGTGCTTTATTAGTGGTAGTGAATTGGGTGTGCTGCTGTTATGCATTCTCATACGTGCCTTTAGGTGTCTTGTGCTTGTTTCTCAGAATCCCATGTGCCTGGGGAACTTGTGTGGGTGCTCCTGCCCCAGCATGATTTGCTCCAGGTGTACGCTTTAGACTTTGCCATTCAATTCACATGCTCATTGTGAAAGAGTGATGCTTCCCTGACCACCTCCAATTGCCCTGTAACAAAGAGAAAGAATAAATTGTGTCCACCTGGTCCTGGTACCTGTATAAAAACTAGTGACCACCTAGTTTAAAGAATAGGGTGTAATAATGCTATCTTCTTGGTTTTAAGGTACTGTTTTAAGGACAAAACAATGCAATGCTATGGTCTTATCATTATATCAAGTAAATGCAGAATAGTCTCAAGTGACATATGGTTGTATCTGTGAAAAAGATGACAAAGAAACAGAAAGAAGAACCTTTAGCTTTCTAAATGAGCTTATTCAGCAGTGATAATGATAGTAGAGGCACAGTCAACCATCTGCAGGGCCTGACTAAGCCAAAAATCCCAAGAGCTTGAAAAATGGCTAGGAGGTGCAGAAAGGAATTTTTCTTGCCCTTGACAAAAACTGCAGATTTACAACTTGCCATGATTAGAAACGTCACAATTCACCTGCATATGCATTTACTGTCGTGCGTTTCAGCCATGAATCGTGTTCAGTTACTTGGTCGGGTTGGACAGGACCCTATCATGAGGCAAGTGGAAGGAAAAAATCCCGTTACCATATTTTCTCTTGCAACCAATGAGATGTGGCGAACAGGGGAAAGTGAGGTAAACCAGGGAGGTGAGTCTGCAATAAGCAATGTTCTTCTGCCGTGTTTCGAGGTCATCTTTGCCTATTTGGTAGCACCATGCTTTGTCTTCAGGCTGCCATGTAAATTTCTCAGGTGCAGGGAAATTCCTTTGAGGTCGGTAGAGAAGCTGGTGCATTTGTATGTCTCTTAGTGATCCCCAGCAGCATGTAATGAAGAGAGGTCTGCATATCGGCCTTCCTCTGGAGGAGAGGAACGAGCGTTGAGTCATAGTTTTTCACTGCTGGGGTTGCCAGAGGTGTAGCAGATTCTGTGCTATTATTTATATTCCAAGAGGAGGGGGGAGAAAAGAATGATACTTTTTTTTCTTTGATTTTTCCATCAGTCTAAGGCTACAGGTGTCACTTTCTTTCTCTATCTTCTGTTCAATGTGGTGGTTGTGAGGGAGGAAAATAATTCTAGTATGAGCACTGTCTTCCAGGAAAACTGATCTCTTGGTTTGAACTGTGCTTCTGCGCGATACTTCCTTTTAGGTGCAGATGAGTGGAACACTGAGTTCTAGTATGAAGAGGGAGACTGAATGCTCAAATCACTTTTCATAATTTGAGAACACCAACACATTGAAACTAACTTCTGAGATTTGCATCAAAAAGAGGATTTGGCATCCAAGTTTGCTATTTTTATGTAGCAGGTGATATCAGTCAGAAGACAACATGGCACAGGATCTCTGTATTCAGACCGGGCCTCAGAGATGTTACCTATCAGTATGTGAAGAAGGGGTAAGTGAATAGCAAATGTGGTTGAGAATTTTATGCCTTAATAATTAATGCAATAATTATGGCTACCAGAAGCTATACTAAGATAGAAATGTCTTAAAATAAGTTAGCAGACCTGCTTCAAACAACTGATGCAAAAGCCTGTGTATCCAGAAACAGGGGAGAAAACAGCAGTACAGTTCTCTGACCAGAACCATATTCTTGATTTTTTTCAGTGCTCGAATCTTTGTTGAAGGGAAGATAGACTATGGTGAATATACCGATAAAAACAACGTGAGGCGTCAGGCCACAACAATTATAGCAGGTAAGGAACAACACACCAAGGCCTTCCTTACTCTTTTAAAATAGAGAGGGGGTGAAGGACCTTTGGAGTAGAGTTTGGCTTATTTTATCCTCAGTAGCATCAACTGGGGATTATGAGAGAATGAATAGGCTGTACCACTAGGTGTCCTCTGGCACCAGTTGTGTAAGACACAGAAAATGGGAGCATATAGTTGCAAACTGTTGCATCCTTTGCTCCCACAAACCACTCGGTGCAGGAGGTATATACTGTGTGGAAGGAACAATTTTAAGGACTTCTGTTTGTGAAAGATACTGTATGTGGGGGTGACTTGGTGGAGAGCTTAGAAAGACCTCAGTCAGATAGATGGTAGTAGAAGAAGAGCACAGAATGTATAGGGAGTAGACTTGTCCCTTGGGTAGACACGATGAAGAGGATAACTGGGAAACTCAACTTTTTCCTTTTATGGATGGCTAAAATAATGGGGTGGTATAAAAAACATTTCTGAAGGATAAATGGAAGAAGGAAAGAAGGAAAAAATACCCCAACCACAATTCTGGATGTTTGGCTGTGCAGCCCCTGTAAAACAATAGTAATCAAACTTTCACATGAACATTTCACCTAGCAGGACTGTAGGTGGAGGGGGGAAAAAAGTCTCTTTTTTCAATTAGTATTTATCCTAATGGCTTATTCTTCGTGTTCAATATCCCCAGTCTCAAGATGCTTTAGAAATTACTGAGGTTTGATGAAATACAAGCTTATAGTCCTGTAGGCTGATGACATGGTAGCACATACTGAAAACGACAAAATAAAAAGGAGATAAGCACTAACTGATAGAGATCATAGTCAAAGAATTAAACCATTATTTTAAAATGCTTCTCATATCTTTGACTTCAGCAGCTTTTCATCAGGTTTAGGACATTTGTTTCATAGTATATATAGTTGCCTTGAATTGTCGGCTTTTTGGGGGGTCAGAGCAAGAACCCTGTGTCAAACACTTTTATGATCTACTCTGTTCCAAAATACATGGTTTTGCAGCAGCTTATTTTAACACCAATATGTTGCCTTTGTGGGTGTGCAGGTTTGCAACAGGGCAGAACAATCATGAAGATTAAATTTTATTTGTTTCTTTTCAGATAATGTGATTTTCCTGAGTGACAGTGGTATAAAAGAAAAGGTGTGAGGTCATTGATGTTTGGACCCAGGCCATTTCATTCCTTCTGTTTTACAGTGCTTCATAATTCTGTAAGCATGTATGTTGCTGTAGTTTCTTTAAAAGGTAAATAAAATCTTTGATACCTATAGGGTATCTGTGTGTATTTTGTTTTTGTTTTCCTGTCTGCTTTCTCTGTTCATCATCTGGATTTCTTTTTTGTGTTCTGAAGAGAAAAGGTAACCTGAGCAGCTGTATTAATTCCTGGGCTGGTGAACATGTACATAGAAGTCACTGTTTTCATCTTCAGCCATTTTCAAACTTTATATATCATATCATATTTATATATTTATATACCCTGTCTTAACAATCTCTGTTGGGTCTTGTGGAGCCTGACAGCCTGGCCACTTCTCGTTCTTAACATCATTCTGTTCTATTGGTGTCATTTGCCATTTTTCCTTAATGAAATCATTAGACAGTAAGTTTAAAGTAGAGCCGTTGGCTTCAACTGGTGCTGAGCTTGGAGGTTTCTCTATTGTAGACCCAGAGAATGACCTCTGTGCATTTGTGTCTGTGCCTCCACTGATCAGAGCGTTTGATCAAATCAGGTGCTGTCATCCACCAAACCCTGTTTTGGGCACGTGCTCAGGTCTTGTTAGGATGCTATGCCCATCGTTTGCCATCAGGAGGAGCTGGAGGAATGACTGCTGTGGCTCTTTTGAGATGCCTGAAACTGTGTGCCTAACATTCCTGGTCCAGGATTCTCAGTTAATGTAGGGGTGGCGTTTATTTTGCTTTCACCTAGCTTCATTGTCAGAAAGACTGAGAATTAGTAGTATTGTTAGTAAAAAGTTTCAGAACTAAAAGGTGTTTCATTCTGTTACATGGAGAAGCAGTGAAATTCTTACTGTAGCACAGCGGGATGTGAACAAGGAGAGAAAAACATTAGAGGTGACAGTTTCCTGCCTTCAAAGCTGATGGGATTTTGTATCTCATTTCTCTCTGAGCAGAGTACAGAGCATGCTTCTTCATGGTTTTTGCACCTTTTTCCCATGCGGAATAATGACCTTGTTTTTGCATCTCTCTGATCATTGTCAGTACAACCAAAAACTTCAGTTCTTTCAGTTCAGCATTTATTTCTGGTTGAAGTTACTGCTTTCACTGGTATCCTATCCCTTGTCACTGGCATACTGGGGTGTTAGATATACTGAAAAAGCTTAGCTACTTAAATGGGTTGTTATCCACAGGAAACTGGTATCTTTTTGAATAGGAAGTCCTGACTTTAATTCCCTTAACTACTTGTTCAGTCTGAGCCTATTGTACTGCTGGGAGAAGTTGTGATGGTGCACTTCTGCAGTAGTGATCCTGTTGTGGTTTAACTCCAGCTGGCAACCAAACTCCCCATGGCAGCTCGCTTGCTCCCCTCAACAGGATGTGGGAGAAAATTGGAAAGGTAAGAGTAAGAAAACTTGTGGGTCGAGATAAAGGCAGTTTTTAACAGGTAAAGCAAAAGCCATGCACACAGCAAAGCAAAACAAGGAATTAATTCACCTCTTCCCATCAGCAGGCAGGTGTTCTGCCATCCCCAGCAGAACATGCCTACATCATGTGTAAACATTATTTGGGATGGTAAATGCTATAACCCCAAACATCCCCCCCTTCATTCTACCCCCAGCTTTACGTGCTGAGCATGATGCCATATCTGGGATGTCCCTGTAGTCAGCTGGATCAGCTGTGATGTGTGTGTCCCCCCCAACTTCTTATGTACCTCCAGCCTACTGACTGGTGGGGTGTGTTGAAAGTCAGAAAAGGCCTTGACTCTATGTAACCACTGCTCAGCAGTAACTAAAACATCACTGAGTTATCAACAAATTTCCAGCACAAATCCAAAACAGCCCCGTAGGAGCTACTATGTAGATTAACTCTCCCAGCTAAAACCAGCACAGATTCAATACCATTTGTGTTTGATCCTCGCAATTTTTTTTCCTGTTTGCTGAATGATGGAGCTTGTCTTCGTCTTTCCTCATATGTAGGGAGGCCTCAAGTGAATCTGCAAAGCCTCTGTTCAGTGGTTACCTCCTTTTTTGCACTCTGCTGTGGTGGTGGAGCTGGATATGCCTTGTAACTCTGTCTGCTGTGGAGGTCAGGAACTGACTTTCTACTCAGCAGGGTAGAATGGACCCTGATGATTCTCTTCACCACTGCAAGTGGTAGGGCTACTGCTGCCAGAACTCCCAGGACTGAGTGGCTGGTGCTAATCTCTGCCCCTGGCTTGGGATGTAGACAGAGCTGAGCTAGCGCAAGGTATAGGATTAGGTGCCAAGAAAGAAAAACATTTCCTCAAGAACTTAAACTTTTCTTGCTTTTCTGGTTGTTCTATTTAAGATTGACTTGCTACAAAGGCACACGTACCTACTTTTGAGAACACAGTTTGAGGAGCAGTGCAGTATCTCAAGTGTTCATCACAATTTTGCAGTAGGGTAGATTTTCACAAATGATTTTGCATTAGCAATAGGCACAGTTAGAGCAAAAATAACCAGTGGCAAAGGTATGTTGTGCGTACACCTCTTAACGTCTGCTTTGCTGCTGTGGGGCAAAGTTAATCTATAACTCAGTACTGCGGGTTATGAGGAAACCAGTGTAGCATTTGTGCTGGGGGTTTCCTTCTAGTCAAGTACTGGTTCCGTGAGGAAATATTAAAAAATGGAAGTGAGATCTACTGAGGTAGATACAGTGATACCTTGTTTATAACTAGGCAATAAGTATTCTTCCATGGGGTCCTTTGGTAAATGGCATTCAACTTCTGCTTGTCCCCTTCACCTCTTGTGTAAACTGGATTCAGCAAACCCTGATTGCTTGCATCAGCCAGGACATTTAGAAGTGTTTGATCTTAAGAAGGAATTTACTTCATGTATTTATGGAGAAAAATTAGAAGAAATAAAAAATAGAGATGATTTCTTTTTAAAATGACAGAGCATTCCTTAACAGCCCTGAGACACAGCTATTCTGGTTTGCAATGCAGCTGAATGCTACTCAGTTATTTCCATTAGTCTGATGTAAGGGATAGGAAACCCTCTTCTCCAGTGTGTTGGTTGAAGGAAGCCATGGGCATCATGCCTGTGTTACACAGCGAACATTTTCAACTTTAATTGATGTGTGACCTATATTTGGGAACATATTTCCCCCAACCCTACATAACACAGGGAGTAATAAGAGGGAAGTAAAGTGAGGCTTGATTTCTTTGGCTGAAGCATCTTCTTTTGCTTCTGTTTAATGGCTCATCATTTCTTTGGACAGAGTAACAGGATGAATTAAGAATGACTGAAGGCTTGGACTGGTAAAGAATTGCTAGAGGTTTTTACCAGCAGGTACCTGGCTTGGGTTCTAACTGAGCCAGGAGACTTGCATCCTGGTGACTGCATGGTGCCCTGCATGAGGGGGTAGTCACTTGAGCCCTGTCCCAGCTCTGCTGTGAAGACCAGCAGTGGCTTTGGGAGCGTGATAAGAGCGCATGCAGAGAGACTGCGAATTGAAAGGCAAGCAAGCTGAATTAGTGCTTTGAGAAGTCCCTGGGTGAAACAGCTAGGACTATTCTGGTAAACAGAACCTGTGTTCCTGACAGTGTACCAATTATGTGGTTTTAGTAGTCGGCTGTCTCCAGAACTGGCGATCCTACTTCTTTCACAAGTATTCATGTCAGAAAAGGAATATAATGCCAGGATTGTGGGAAGAAAGCTTCACTATTCTCAAGCACACCTTCTATTTTTAACTCTGAAATTTCTGTGGTGGAAGCCTTTTTGCCAAATAGTTGAGTGTGTCTGTATGTATGTATGCACTGAGATTTGGTGGCTGTTCTATCTTGGCAATAGTGAGCTTCTCCACACAGCAGCATGATTTAAATCTCATTTACGCAAGGAACTGGCTTTGTTAATGCATTACCAGGTACTGGGGAGTGCAAGTATTTTGTTTACACATGACACAAAGAAATCAACTTTCACAGGGTTTTTTACAGAGACGTCATCTTGTGGGAAATGCATGATGGTTTATGTGACATTTCTTTCTGGTGCTTGTTGCTTTATGTCTGAGAGAAAAAAATTAGCTTGTTGCCATTTTGGACCAATCTCCACAGCTACTGTGATTAGAAGTTGGTCGCTTGGTCATTCCTTGTGTTCTTCGTCCTAAATTAGTGCCCTGTACTCTTTAAGAGGTGCTAAGTTTGTTGAAGAAACCTCTAACAATGGCTTTTTTCTGTGGCTTTCAAGGCTAAGAGTTTTCATTTTAGCTAGTCAGAAACCTAGCAATTGTTGTCCTCTTGGCTCTGTTGCTGTTTGTTCTTTTCTTGCTGTTTGACTTCTCAAACTTATTTGAACAGAATGGCTGTAGAAGATGGATGGTTATCTTGATCCTGGTTATCACAAGTCAGAAAAATGTCACTTGTAAATGTTTAATGAGCCTTTATGCAAGTGACCTGATCTAGAACTGAGTCACAGAAGTCGCTTCTGTAACCTGGATCTGCAATGAAAAAAGAGCACCTTTCATTTGCCAGGCTTTCTGTAACTTACAGGCTTGTATTATTGCTAGATTTTTTTCTTTGATATTTAAAGTATGTGGTATTTGTTTGAACTTCTGCCTTAAAAGCCTCTTCTTTCTTGGGTAGGTTGGTTTTCTCTGTGGGTTTTCTGTACATTTTTTCTGTGTGGGCTTATTCTTCCTTGCAGAAAGGTGACAATACTTAGGAAAATAAAGTTGAGCTCAACTCTGCTCTCCTTGAGTCACAGAACAGTAGAATGTTTGGGGTTGGAAACCACCTTAAAGATCATCCAGTTCCAATCCCCCTGCCATAGGCAGGATCACCTTCCACTAGACCAGGTTACTCCAAGCCTCATCTAACCTGGCCTTGAACACTGCCAGGCATGGGGCAGCCACAGCTTCTTCTGGGCAACCTGTGCCAGTGCTTTACCACCCTCATAGTGAAGATTTTTTATCTAGTGTCTGATCTCCTCTCCCCTCAGCCCTATCTCTGCAAACAATAACCCCTCACCTTTTTATCTTTGTGTAGATTGTTGGTCAGTTTTTGCACTGCTCCCCTGTGCTGAAGAGTGAATTCAAACCCAGTTCATAAATCTGTGGTGAGGAAATGGTCTTACACAAAAGGAGCAATCAGAATGCTTAGAATTAGATGAGTTGGAACTTAAAAATACTACTAAAGCTGCTCTGAAAGTTACGAAACAGAAAAAACAGTCTTGCTTTGCAGCATGCTACTAACTATTGAAATCTACAATTTAAAATCCTCCAAGCAATGCCGGGAAAAGCTAGGAAGATAGTTGGGTTTGTGTAATGTTCTTGGTGCTTTCCACAATGCCTGATTTCTGGTGTAGCATCAGTTGGAGTAGCAACACATGATGCATTAGACTACTATCCTGTGGTTGTATCAGGACACTGAATAATTAATAGTCTTTGGGAAGGATTAATTTTCTCCACTTTTGTCCTTCTTGCTGCCCTGTACATGCTGCCAATTTTTAGCAGAAATTTGCTAATACAGATTTATTTTCCCTGGAAGAAGCAGTGCTGCAGCACAAAACTTCAGTGTGGTCCATATGCTGTTGTTAGTTGCCACCAGGCAGGGCAAATTGGCCATCTTTCCTCACGAAGTCTCAGGTGTTAGGAGCACTGAAGCTGAAAAATTAGATGTAGCCTTGAACGCTGATTTTAATAATATGACAGGAACTGGGTAGGATGCCCAGTTACCAATGTCTGGTTACCAATATTATGTTTTTTATCTGTGATAAGGTCCAAAAAATGGATAGTCTGTGTATCAAAATCTTTCAGTGCCAGTGAAATCTTCCAAGATACTAACAAATCCTCAGCAGCACTGTGTACCACAGCAAAAGCTGTGTCTCAGTACCAGTGTTACAAGACAGCCCCTGGGGAAACGAAGAGTGGAGACCACTGGGAAAAGCTGCACCCAGGGTGCCTAATTTCCCCTGAGTGCTTTATCCAAGGGAGAGCAACAGAAATATGCACTGTGCAACTTGTTTCCTGAATAAGGATTGCTTCCTGAGAAATGTGTTAGGACAAGAAAGCGCAGCCCAATACTCTTGATCAAATACCAGTCCTTAGGAGACCCTCATCCTCAGCAAATGAAATGTTTGGCAAATGAAGCTGCAGTCATCCAGTCAGCACCTTCTTTTAAGATTGCTTTTACTTTGTCGGCATACAAGGCAAACATGGCTTTCCCTTTATGCTTCTCATACAGGCAAAACATTAATTTAGTGCCCCAGCACAAAGAAATCCCCTAGTCACAGCAGGAGTTTTAGAAGGATCTAATACCAGCTGACTATCTGATGGAGAGCCTTTTGTTAAGCAGATTATCACAAGGCCATGAAAGCTTTGAAAGTAAGAACACATCTAGTGAAAACACAATGTCTTCTGGGTAAGGAACTGACCTTTCCAATTTTCATAATCTGCACCTTGGGACTGGCACAATGTACTTGCTTCGAAAACAGTACTTGGCAGTGCCAGGACACAAGAAGTTTGTACCTCCGGTTGGGCTTGCCACAGTAGTAGGTGGCAATTCAGGCTCTAGTAATTTGGCTTTATATGTTCTCTGTGCTGTGGAGGGCATATATACTGGGCTGACCTGTTTTGCAATGACTTAAACCAATTTATCTTTGCAGGAGATCTTTGATTGGGGCAGTTAGGGATTTCCCCTTCATATCCTTCACCAAATAATATAGCTTTTCTGACTCTTTTTATTTTTTTTATTTATTTTTTTAATCAAACAAAAAAAATACTAAGAAATCTTAAAGGGAGATCCCTGACAAAATCACCATTGTTTTTTGGTCGCTGTTGTGGCTGCTGGGTGCCAGGAAGTCCATATGACTTGGTTTTCCTCAGGGAACTAGTCTAGGCTCTCCTTAGCAGGGGCTGTATCACTCAGGCTGCACAAATGTTTGCTCTGTGAGTGAATGAAAGTGTTGTGCTGCAAGAGAGGAAGGCTAAATGGGAGGTCTAGAAGAGAGAGAATGTACCAGGAAATCCACTTATGGTTCATGCACACAGCAGCGTGGAAATGCCACTTTAGTGTTGAGCTGACCCACACTGAAATGCCTCGACAGAGCTCCAGGAGCTGAAAGGAAGCACTGAAGAATGCCCAGTTTCTTGAATCGTTAAAGATTTGATATCTTTCTTTTTTAATGAGCAATGAAATGGCAGTGTTGTCGCTGCTTGGCATGAAAGCAAGTCCTAAAATATCAGAATTTCCCATTGACTGGGATTGTTTTCACTGCTGGTTCATCAGCAGGCTGGGAATGCTATCTGACAGTGATGGAGTACCCATTGCTGTGAACACTAAGGCTGCACACAACACTGAAGTGGAGTTCAAAGCTGAGACTTTGAAGGTGAAGGGCCTAGAGCACAGGTCTTATGGGGAGCACCTGAGGGAACTGGGATTGTTTAGCCTGGAGAAGACTCAGGGGGACCTTATTGCTCTCTACAACTGTGTGAAAGGACAACGGAGAGAGGAGGTCTCAACCTGTGTCATGGAAGGTTTTAGATTGGATATTAGGAAGAATTTCTTCACTCTTTGTGAATCAGGGTGAGCAGGCACTGGAACAGGCTGCCCAGGGCAGTGATGGAGTCACTGTCCATGGAAGCTTTCACAAACCATGTGGGTGAGGCCCTCAGTGACATAGTTCAGTGGTGGCCTTGGCAGTCCTGGGGTAACGGTTAGACTTGATTTTGAAGGTCTTTTCCAACCTGGTTAATTCTATGATTCATTGTAAAACTTCTGGGTTTTTTAAGGGGTATGTTCTAACATCTCTGAAATAAACAGGCAAACTGCATTCAGCCATAACAAATCCCGAGCATTACCTGCTTTTCCTGCCTCCTTTTTAACTAAGGCAGAAGGCCAAGTAACCCTGCTGAAGTCCACTGCGGCCCGGCAGCGGCACTGCAGGGACAGAGGGGCTGGGGGCTGCCCCGGCCGTTTCCCCTGACCTCTCTCCTGCTGCCTGAGGCCGTGGACGAGTCCGCGGCTGGCCTCGCTCGCTCGCTCGCTCGCTCACACTGGCGCCTGCGCTCGCTCCCGAGGCAGGGATCCCCTTCCTGCGCGGGGCGGGGGAGCTAAGGGCGGGCTGGGGCAGGGGCCA
>JAOEHX010041580.1:0-11949 GCA_025448015.1 Bolborhynchus lineola | reverse complement strand
GGAGTGCAAATTAAGGCCTAAAAGGAATAGACATACTATCAGACCCCTTTCAGGAAAGCCTGAGCCCCATTGTCGAGGTGTGAAATCCATCAAGATGGGTCAATGTTGGAGTATCCTTTGGACTGATGGGTGTTGCTGCCTTAGAGTATGGAAATGTGAGGATTTTCTATGGGATGTTTAGAGGAGGAACTAAAGGCATGCAAAGGGAGGAAGTTAGGTGATTTGGGGAGGAACAACAAGTGTGGGAAAATTATACAAATAAAAAGTTTTATCACAGGTAAATAGTTTGCTAGAGGGTATATTTGTGTGGCCATGCCTTGCTCCTGATCAGTGCAGTCTGTCCTCTCCCTATTAAATATCTTCCCAACTCTTTGTTATTTGAAGGACTTTCTATTCTGTATGCATGTGTGTGTATGGGTGTCAGACCATGGGTTGGAGGATCTGTTCGTCTGTGGTGCCAGTGACTGGAGCATGTGCAGATGTGTGAGCAGGAATGTGAGTACCAGCAAAGATCAAACTGGACAAATTGATGAAGTGGACAGAGGTATGGGGTATGAGTGTATTGGAGAGGGGAGTGGGAGGGAGTACGGAGGAGTGCGGGTCCCCTACTGGGGTCCTCGGTGCTCTCAGACATTTGGATACAGCCACATCTTCCCTTGCAGAATGATCAAAGTTTTGTTGTGAGCATCATCATTGATGGAGACTCTTCTGAAGTGTTCCACTGTGCCCTTCTCTGGTTCCTCTCCCTATTATAGACAATGAAAATGTCACTTAAAAGGTCACTATGTCTCTCCACTACAAAAAGCTGACAAAATAGTGTTCCACACAAGTATAATTCCAAATCCCAGGCTAATGTAGAAAAAGGTATTATAGAATATGTGCATAAGCATTTTTCTACTTCAGAAATGCAAACCAGATGCAATTCTACTGAAACCTAACTTATAGTAAATAAAAGGAATTTACAGAAATATGTTATCAACTATATCCTATGTATACTCTACAGTTGGTTCTTAATTCAGAGAATGCATTTTTACTCACAATGGTTTCTGCAAAATTACAGTAGACTGAAGATCCAGTGGACTGTCAGTAGAATGGCTGTTTCTTTGACAGTCACTGAAGATCTTCGTGTGCGAGAGTGACAATCGAAAAGCTAAACCTGTGATCAATTACAGTATCACTTTTATATTTTATATATAGGCTGTCTGCACACAAATAGCTTTCCCTGTATGCATTCTGTGCATTTAGTCATTCCTAGAGTAAAGGCAATTAAAGAAATTTAAAAAGCTTGATAAGAAGTCATATCTTTTCAGATAACATTCTAGTTACTTAAAAAAATATTTATTAATTTATAATATTTTTTTGTGTGTAATTATCAAAGTGTTTGATACACATTTGTATTAAGAGTTTTAAATTTCATTCGAGCTTTGAAATTATAGACTTGCCCAGCAACACTGGTTCAAAGTATCAGTGCTTTCCTGGTGATGCTGATATGAGAGAATGTGTTATTTTAAGACTCTGCCTGTGAGTATAGCATATAGTTTATATTTAGAAAGAAAAACCTACTGGGATTCCATAAATCTATAAAATAGTCAGACCTTCATACTGTTAATGGTGCAATGAACAGTAACATTTCTCTCTATGATTCAGGAATAAAAATAGCTAGGTCAGCTTCATGTCAAAAAGCCAGAACTTTTATTTTGAAATGTGGGGTTTTACTTCATTATAAATGAATTTTCATTTTTTTTGTACTATTTATCAATCTACCTTCATTTATTCTTTATGTTAGTGACTTTAACACAATAACAAAGGAAAATAAACCTACTTTCCAAAGAAAATATTTCATCTTAGACATTTGGACTGTGGCAGCTGCTTTTTAAGATCTGAAGAAAAGAGAGCTTTTGTATGATTTAATGGTAAAGCACCAGTGGCTGGAACTTTTAACATTACTATGTATCTTTGTATCATGAAGTGATAGAAGACTTGATCATTCCAGCTGTAGAGAAATGTGAAACTACGTTGCCACTTATCTTTGCAGTTGAGTAGCATTTTCTGTGTTCTTTCACAGTCAAAGGTTCACACTACTGCAGGTCATTTAAAAATATAATATTGTTAGTAAATGCTTAAATGGAGCTTATACTGAGACCCATTTCTAATTAGATCTTTCTCAGACCTGACCTACTTATATTTGGCAGAAACATCGCAGCAAAACTTTTTAACAAGCAATATAGATGGAGAACCTGGAAACAGATATAGAACCTGGAAACACATCACAATGTGTTTCCAGGTTCTATAAAAACTACACCCTTATGGCTACAAGCTAAACCAGTATTAAATGGTAACTAGCTGCCATCCTATGGATATCGAGCTATTCCGGCTCTCCTATGAGTCTCAAGGACACATCTATACAGACACATATATACATGCACAGAGCCAAACAGTAGAATCTTAATAATCTCACTTGAAAGGCATTTTGAACATTTGGGTAGCTTTTATTATTATTCCTATGCACAACACCACCTTGCTCACCATGAAGGAATTCAGGTATATGCATAGTAAGTATGTGCAAACAATCTGCTTCTGCCATCTGGAAAGTGTAGAACTTGCATTATTTTGGATGAGCACACCAGCACTTTGTTCCCTTCCTGTATTCTTGAATAGATTCAGATGCTTAAGAAAGCAGGAAAAGAACTGTCTTGTATTTAGATAACATCTATTTTCCTTTTTGGAGTCTTCAAGTGTTAAATGAAACAATTTTCAAAGTAGATATTTAATTCATTAATAGATGCATATATAATTTGTATTTATCTTGTCTATGTTTGTTATTCCTGGCTTCCATTAGGAAAAGCATTTTTAAAAACTGCACCAGAATAATCTGTGCTTCTGAATTTGGTCCTCCTCACTTTCAAAAATATATTTTTTTTTCACTTTAATTTTACTGACTGACCGAATTTCTGCATGCACAATACAAGCTGGGCTTTTCCAGTATGCCACAGTTCTCAATGTGTTCTTTCATGTTTCAGCATCTCACTTAGAAAGTTTATGTGGTATCTGAGACGTAAATACAACTTACTTACAAAGTCTGCAAATTACACAAGCCAATATCAGCATAAATACTATTTTCTGTATTAGAAATTTGCAAGGATTTTTTTTTGTGAGGAAAAACAGTCAGTCCTGTAGCAGTTAGTTAAAGAGAAAATATATACATATATATATTTTCTTTTAAGGAATTGAAACTAGATTACAACTTCAAAATTTTCTTTCAGGATCCTGGCTGTAGTGTCTGTATCTGGGTTTTGTTTTCAGCTTTGTATTACAACAAGTATACAAAAATTGGGAAGGCCATACTTGAAAGCTCAGCTTAATTTTGGACAAAAAGGAAATTAACAAATTGAAAAAGAAAAAAAATGGTAAAAAGCTGTATGGATAGATTAAGCACCAGGCTTGGCATAGTCTCACTTCTATGTAAGCAATTTCCGCTGTCTTAAAACATTCTTAGATATTGGATTCTGAATCACAAGAAGCAAAAAACCCCATACAATTAGTAGAGTGTGCTTGAGTGTTTGTGCCAAAGCTTGCTTTAATTTAAATGTCTGAATTTATTTCTATACGCATGGAGAGAGCTGGAGCACAAACAGTATGAATAAGGATGCTCATTTTGCCTTACTGTACTTGTGTGACTATATGCTAAGTTTATATAGAAAGAATCAAGACCCTGTGACTGCTAAGTCCATATTGCCTGCTCTGATTTATATTTGTGATCATGTAGAGAATGCATCTACACTGCTACTACAGTGTCCTGGAAACTTTATTGTATTATTTGCACTCAGATGCTTGATCTTATGTATTTAGTTCCAAATAAATACATTTAAATGAGAGCAAAAACATTACATATAGGAAAACTGGGATGTCAAAGTGGTCAGAGTCTTAGTCTTATTAAAATACCAGTTATCAACCTCTTTATTCAAGGGCCTGCAAAATTTTAATGACACAGAACAAATGTATATCAAAAAGAAACTTCTGTATTCTACAGAAATGAAAAGCTAAGCCTAAACAAGGTGAACTGAAATGTAAACATTATAGTCTTCAGATGTTTTCTTCATCCTAACAGTGGTCAAATTGTAATCACATTGTGCCTCCCAAAAAGAAGGATCAGCAAGAGCAGGCTGTTCTGCCACCCAAGGGTGGCAGCAAGGCAGAGGGGGCAATGGCATGATTGACAGGTGGCAGTTAGCCGACACATCAGCCAGCAGGCAAGTCCTTCAGTAGTAATGTAGGTCCAAGGATAAGCCAGGAAGTCCTTGGAAACCAGGTCAGTCAGTTACATCCAGATCAGTGAGGTATGTGGCCAGGCCACTCCCCACGGCTATGTAGCCCATGCAGAGACCAAGGGCCATTGCCAGCTGTAACACAGCTCCTGAGTGAAAGGGAACAGCCTCAGCTAAGGCTTCTTACAGCTCTTGCTCAAACAGCTCTCTGATTCAAGCCAGCACAGCTTCACTGTCAGTGCTGGCCCTAAGCCTAGGCAGCCAAAGCCCCAAGAGAAGACTCTGACATGAACTTCTTCTAGTTCATCTTTTTTCATATCCCTATGGCAGCTAGGAAGAAGGGAAAACAAAGATCTCTTACAATGTGAGCACTGTTAAGGAATGACTTGTCACCCTTACTAGTGTGAGAATCATGCAGTGTCATCATTTGCCTTTGTGATCCTACATATGTATCAAATAGGATGTGACACTTCATGTAGACTGTACATGTGCATCACGTAGAGTAAGAACATGTTCTAAAGTCTCCTTATTAGCTCTCTGGAAACCATTGACTATTGAACTAGTTTCCTCTAGATCAGAGATTCAACTTTATCTCAAATAGAGAGATTGCATACAAAATTTGTGTTCATTTCTGTGTCCATTTCTTACCTAATGCTCATACAAATAAAAAAAATTATAAATACAAATAAAACACTGTACCCACTCATTTGCTTCTGTTTGTTGCCTTCCAGTGCTCAGAATTTTTGAGAGTCAAGTAGAGGTTTGGTCTATGCCACCTAAGAGCTTCAATTTTGAATGCAACATGCACCTTCTTAACATGTTATGATGAATTTGTATATAGAGTACTTTAGGTTAAAATCAACCCTGTCTCTAAAATTTGAGAGGCTCTGTCTTAATATTTTAATGATTACAAAGTTACTACAACCTCTCTTTTCATTTCTGTATCAGATATTGAAACTCTGGAGTAATTATGATTTTATTCTATGTGCTCTTTATTTGAGTAATTGCATTCCTCTCTGCAGTCTATTAATCAGCTTCCAGATTCTACAGATGAGTAAAGCACTAAGAGCATTGTGGTCAAATTCACCTGAAAAAGGCATATATAAGTATCACATAAATCCTTGCAATTCAAAGTGACACCCATAGCTCAGGGCATTAACACTGGATTAGAGTTACTATACAATGTAATTGTTTATGCTGTTTTGCAGTGTAATACAGACAAGAATACACAATCAAAGCTTTCAGAGACATAAACAGACATCACATGCTGTAATTATATTTGTCTGTGAGATTATAATAATCATAGATGGCAGGTATTATAAGGTAGGTTTTTTCTGGTTAACCCACTCAGTATACTCATCTGCCTCCAAAAGCAATTTCCAGTAAAGGGGTAAAAGCCTGTTTCTGCTATATTTTTTGTGATAGGAATTTTCTATAAAATAGATGCAAAAGCAAAACATCAATTTACTTTGCCTTTTCACCTAGTGTTATAATACGTATCATTTCCTTTTGACTCAAATCTTCTAGTTTAATTTTGTCTGGGAAATTTTCAGGAGCCTAAAGCACAAGACAATAAAAAGACCAGAAATGACCCTCACAAGCAAAGGTTTTATATGTGACTTACACGATACAGTAGCACAGCGTCATACTGTGTAAATCAACACATAAGGTTTTTCTTTTAAAGCTACTGAATGCACTTCTATTTTCAGAGAAAAGATAACCCTTTTTATACCAATTGTAACAAAACCTTCTTTCTTGAATTTAGAGTGCAAAGGTACTGACATCAAGAAATGGATGAAACGGAGTTGATACATTTTATGAGATGTACAAATAGATTTTTTTCTTTCAACCTTGATTTCTAAGCGACAAAATCATGTCTGGAGCTGGTCTGTTTGATCACAGGACAGTATCTTTGGGAAACAAGTAATGATATGGCTGAAAAACTCTGGGCCAGTGCTGAAATAGAAGAATTTTGGCTATAATAAAATATGTAGGTAGTTATAACATGAAAGGATTTAAGATGCCGGGATTCTTCATGAAAAAGAATTCCTGTCTGTAGCTGTGCTAAATTAACAGAAAAGTTTGTCCGCAGACATGTTGCTTCCAGGAAAAATTTTCAGAACTGTAGGTGTATCAAGAAACACAGGGAAAACAGGCAGAAGTGCCTCTTGCAGTTAAGATTTCTCTTAGTCATAAACCAAGTCTGATTGTATGCCAGTCTGAAAGGCTTCTTAGCGATCGCTCCTGCTATAATCCTTTTCAGAGCAAGGAACTTGCCATCTGGGCCAAGCTGTAGTTTTTCTTGCAGAGCTAGCCTTCATGGTAGTCCTTATACTGAAAGCAGGCACCTGCTCTCTGTTCAAATCATGGGAGACAAGTTAACCCTGTCCTCACCAGTCATTTACAAATTAACATAGAATAAAAAGAAAGACTGTATCTCAGGCATCTCTCCATTGTGAGGTTCAGAAATCAGCACCAAAAGTGAATATCCCATGCTCTTCTGAAAACTCAGTGTTACATAGTAATTTATTGCTTCCCAGGTAAAAAAGATGTGGATATTTGTACTTAACTGAAATTTATCTGAGTTCCAGCTCTGTAATCCTAATATGTCAGATCTATTGCAAAGACAGAGATCAGCTGATTTGGAACCCTGAACCTGAAATTTTCACAAATCTGACTTAGATTTCGGTTTTAGTTCTACCCAGTCTGCCACCATGCACATCTCTATAATGTCATGCATTCTTGTGGCAGCTCAGTGTCAGCCATTCTTCTGCCTACATTTTGTACAGAAGTAAAATGATGTTTCTTGTTTTTTTCCTACAGTTACAGTGCTAAGAGAGAGAAGAAATATACTACTCAGAAACATTATATTCTATTCCATTCCCTTTGTATTCCAACTCAGTGCTGTAATAAATGTTTTATTTACATCTATAACTTGCAGATCTTGTATGCCGTAGCATTTTCCAAGCTCAGATTTTATTCACGCTGTTTATTTGCATATTCACAGCATTTTACAGCGTAGGAACTGCTTATCTGTATTGTAATTAAAGTATTTAAGTGTACAGGTTTGAGATTTTCTCATAACTATACCTGAACTTAAGATAATATTGAAACCCAATAATTATATTACAAAACAGCACAGACCATTTTACCTCTTGCAGTTACAATACAAAATGCCAGCTGCTTAAGCTCATCTTTGTCCTTCTGCTTCATTTTCCTTTCTATGATGACACTTTTTCCTTTATGGCAAACTATCAGTCTTTCAGATGTAAAGCTTTGATACTTAGAGAAATTAAGATAAAGTTCAGTCGTTAGGCTTTGTTTGGTGCTCAAATTTCATGTAAAATATATAAATAAATGTTGAGAGAAAAAATTATTCAAAAGTTGAACCATTCATGAAAGAATATAAATCCTTCTCTGTGTCTGGTATTGATAATTGCATTACAAATTTTCTTTAACTTCCCTACGTAAATTAGTTTTTTCCAAGTCTTCCTCCCTGCATATTTCCTGCTCATATGAAGTCCAGTCCTTCAGCCAGTAAACAGATTAGTCAGCTTCCCTGAAATGGGGGATGCAGGAATGAGCTTCAAGTCAGCTCTTTGCATTTCGTTTGTTAGTCTTCTGCTTATGTTTTTGGAAAAAAAGATATGTTTACCACCTGTTGTGTTTTAAGCCAGCCGGTAACTCAGAAACCATGCAGCCATTTGCTCACTCCCCCTTCATTCCTCTCCCTGGTCCTGGAGGTATGGGGAGGAGAATCGAAAGAATGTAACTCCCATGGACAGAGATAAGAACAGTCCAGTACCTAAGGTACAATACAAACCACCAATAACAATAATGACAAGGGAAATAACAAGGGAAGAGATTACAGCAGCTCACCACCCACCAACTGATACTGAGCCCGACCGAGCAGTGTTCTAACACTTCTGGGGTTAGCTTATATAGTGGCATGATGTGCTGTGGTAACTCTTTGGTTAGTTTGGGTCAGGTGTCCTGTCTTTGCTTCCTCCCGGCTTCCCCTCCTCATTGGTAGAGCATGTGGCTCAGAAAGTCCTGGATCAGAGTAAACATTACTGAGCAGCGACTAAAACCATTGGTGTTATCAGTGCTGTTTCCAGGCCGGAAGTCAAAAAACAGCACTGCACCATCTACTAAGAAACAGAAAAATGACTGTTACTGCTGAACCCAGGACACCACCTCTCTAAATTTTCTAATACATAAAAATATCTTCCCACTTGTGCATAAGGTGTGATTAACAGCAGAGATTTGAACAAGTGAATTGGCACAATAAAGAAGTTTTGCTTGCTCTGCTAAATATCAAAAGGGATTTGCATCAGGAAGAAGAGGAATAATGATTCAATACTTTGACAAAGGCCTGCACAACTTCTGTCAGCCCAGCTACTTCTTGGTACATCAGTATTATTATCCTCCTTATCATCATTAAATAAAATACTCCAGCACTCTGAGAACTACTATTATGTAAAAAAACAAAACAGCCTCTTCCAGTTATTTCTAAACACTACCACAAAGAGATTTTCCCTCTTTGCCAGCAGCTGTGTTCTTTAGAGGACTTTTTTTTTTTTTTTTTTTTTTTTTTTTTGTGTCCATTTCTGGAAGTACTGATGCCAGATACTTTTGGCATGTTGTGTATCTCTAAATGGAACTGTAGCTTGGTATATTTACAATGCATTGCTTGAAAGGGTATTTGTGTATGATCTTATAAACATGAAGTATAATTAACAATAGAGAATTATAAGCCTATTATTATTCTTCTAATAAAAAGATAAATTCTTTATTACAAGGAATTGTTGTGTCTGTCCATTTAAGTATCACAGCTATGTTGCTACAGTGTGGACTGTGAATATTGAATTGTTATGACTATCTACAATCATAAGTGATTTCACTAGTATCTGTAACAGTTATTCTAATCGGATTTAAAGCTGGCCAAACACTTTTAATACAGCCAGGCAGAGGCTTAAATTACAGTTTTGTGCTGCTTTACCTCTTGTCCTGGTTTTGGCTGGGATAGAGTTAAGGAGGCTCTAAGGAGCAGTTTCTGCAGCTATTAGAAGTTGCAGAAACTGCTGAAGGAGGTGGCCAGGCAAGTCAGCTTGCAGAGGTGAAAGCCATGCAGCTGGCCTTAGATATTATTGAACATTAAAAATGGCCAGTACTTTATACTGACTCACATAGTCAATGCCCTGTGGGGGTGGCTGCAGCAATGGAAGCAAAGCAGCTGGCAAAGCAGAGTAAACCCATCTGGGCTGCTGCACTGTGACAAGATACCACTGCCCGAGTGCAGAACCTGGTGGTGAAGGTACACCGTATAGATGCTCACGTACCCAAGAGTTGGGCCACTGAGGAACGCCGGAACAACCAACAAGTGGATAAAGCTGCTAAGACTGAAGTGGTTCAGATAGATTTAGAATGACAACATAAGGGTGAATTATTTTTATCCCAGTGGGCCCATGACACTTCAGGCCATCAGGGCAGAGATGCAACAAACAGATGGCCTTGTGATCAAGGGGTGGATTTAACAATGGACACTATTGTCCAGATTATTCATGACTGTAAAACATGTGCTGCAATTAAGCAAATCAAGTGGTTAAAATTGTTAAAGCCTCTCTGGTATGGATGATAATGGCTGAAGTATAAATATGGGAAGGCCTGGCATACTGACTATATCACACTCCCACCAACACCTCAGGCAAGTGCCATGTGATTGAGCAACCACCGGATGGCTAGAAACATATGCTGTGCCTGGTTAGGAACATACTCTCTGCCTGGAACACTATCCTGGGCCTGGAAAAACAAGCCTTGTGGTGACACGGCACTCCAGGAAGAATTGAGTGAGGCAATGGGACTCATTTCTGGAACAACCTTATAGACACTTGAGCCAAAGAGCATAGCATTGAGTGGGTATATCACATCCCCTATCATGCATCAGCCTTTGGGAAAATTGAACGGTACAATGGGCTGTTAAAAACTACACTGAGAGCAATGGGTGGTGGGACTTTCAAATATTGGGATTAAACATTTATCAAAAGCCACCTGGTTAATGGTTAGAGGACCTACCAATTGGGCCAGACTATCCCAATCAAAACTTTTCTGTACTGTAGAAAGAGATGAAGTTCCTACGGTGCACAAAAAGAATCTGCTGGGGGAAAGTCCGGGTTATTCCTTCTTCAGGCAAAGGCAAACCCCCCTATAGGACTGCTTTTCCTCAAGGACCTGGATGCACTTAATGGGTAAAATATGAGGATGGACAAGTCCAGTGTGTACCTCAAGGGGATTAGATTTTGGGTAAGAATTAATTATTAAATAGTTAACCAATTAATTAAATTGTATGCTGTTAACTGCTATATAATACTGTATATTTTCAAATTTACAGTGACTAGATTCCCATCGCTGCACTGGGTGCCTCACCGTGCCTTTCTCTACTGCTCAGGACTTGGGGGCTTGAACCCGACTCCCTTTTGATCATCCCATCAATGAAGAATGCACTATGATGAAACCAGATGAATGCACCTGTGATGAAATTAGAACTGGCTTCAGGAGGCAGTAATCACACACCTTCTCTCCTGCCCTGATAGACTGTTATGACAGATGGAGCAAAAGTTATGGACTAAAAGAATTCAATAGGTTCTTTGAGTCCATCTTATATGCATGATCTATAGACTGATATGTGTATGTATAGACATCAAGAAACTGATATAACTGATGGTATATTGGAAAGTGTGGTATCTGAGCATGATGTAAGTGGTATGGAATAAGGTGTGGATAATGTCCTGGTTTTGGCTGGGATAGAGTTAGTTTTCTTTCTAGTAGCTGGTTAAGCGCTGTGTTTTGGCTTTAGTCTGAGATCAATGCTGATAACACACTGATGTTCTAGTTGTTGCTAAGTAGTGATTACTCTGATCAAGGCCTTTTCAGTCTCTCATGATCTGCCAGTGAGGAGGGACACAAGAAGCCAGAAGGAAGCAGAGACAGGACACCTGACCCAAGCTAGCCAAAGGGATATTCCATACTACAGAGTGTCATGCTCAGAATATAAACTGAGGGGATTAGAGAGGAGCCACCAATCGCTGCTTTGGAACAGGGTGGGCATTGGTCAGCGGGTGATGAACAATTGTAACAAGCAACATTTGTATTACCTGAATTTTTATTTCACCTTATTTTTTTTGTTACCTATTAATATAATCATTAGTGTTGTTACTATTTCTATTATGATAATATTATGCTTCACTTCAATTATTAAACTTGAATCTCAACCCATGGGTTTTGCTTTCCTCTGGCAGACACAGGGACAGTGAGAATGAAGACCCTGGGCCCACTATAGGGGAGGATCTGGTTCGAGACCGTCTTAAGAACCTGAATGTACACAAGTCCATGGGACCCAATGAAATCCATCTGCAGGTCCTGAAGGAGCTGGGAAATGAGGTTGCTAAGCCACTGTCCATCATATTTGAAAAAACATGGCAGTCAGGTGAAGTTCCCGACAACTGGAAAAAGGGAAATATAACTCCCATTTTCAAGAAGGGAAAATGGATGAACAGGGGAACTACAGAGCAGTCAGCCTCACTTTTGTGCCTGGCAAAATCTTGGAACAGATTCTCCTGGAAGGCATGCTGAGGCACATGAAGAACAACAAGGTGCTTGGTGACAGCCAGCATGGCTTCACTAA
>JAOEHX010041578.1:0-11586 GCA_025448015.1 Bolborhynchus lineola | reverse complement strand
ACACCCTCCACAATTCCTCAGAAGCAAGTTCATCCAAAGGAACAATCTGCAGCAGATAACCACTAGCTTCCACAAACAAAAAACCCAAACACGTTTGCACATGTCAGTATCCTACTGAAGTGCCCATATCTGCAGTATTGTGAACCCCGTATATTTGAAGCACTGCATAGAGCAGAAAGTTTTAGTTTATGAAAACAGAAAGTAGGCTTCCCAGGGTAGATTTTGTTTTTTAAAAAAATCCTCTGTAGGGTTCTGAGAAAATAGAATCAAAATAAAAATTTCAAATAGACAGTCAGGTAAGACCATGCTAGTATTTTATGTTTTGGATTATTGAATACTGAATATTGAGTTCAGAATATTAGAATAAATATTGACTATATTTCAAAATACTGGTGTGCTGAATCTGATCTACTCACTATATTCAACACTACTCATGAAAGCAAATCAGGATGTGTCCAGGTTAAGGATATAACCCTTTTCAGAAGACATGTATTAATGCATTATTCTTCTTGTATTTGACAGGTAAGCACAAAAGGCATTTATATATGAAACACTGTACCACTTGTTTTTCAAAGTATGGTACTGAATCTTGCCATCAATTTTTGAGGACAACAGAAAACTTCTATACATGGAAGTATACACAGAAGAAATGCAGCATGGAATCAGTTCCAAGTTTCTCAGGTCATTTAAAAATCCATGTTTTTAAATGAAAATATTTAATATATATGAAAAATTCCCTTAGTATTATATACATAGCATTTTAAGTCCACACTGTTGATTTATGAATAAAAAACATCATAAATAAAACTATACATCATTCGCATGCACAATTTGTGCTTCAACAAAAGGTACTGCAGATACTTTCAGCAGAAAAACTATGAGACACTTTAAAGATAGTAAACTCAATTCATCTCAGGTAAGTTCAATTTTCTTCAACACAAAACAAAGGCTGGGGGGAAAAAAAAAAAAGCTCAAGATATAGGAGAGAAAAAGCCTCAAAATTAAGTTGTAGATTACAAGGAAGCCAAGTGGGGTGACAGAAGAATCTATGACATGAGTTTTTTGGTGTTTCTAGCACATTTTTCTCACTTGGGATGGCCACAGCTTCCACAAAAATATATGACAAACCCTTGAAATAATTTGTACATCATGAATTTTCCTGGCTTAATGTGGCATATTTAAATGAAAAAATAAAAAAATAAATGATGCTTTAATACAAGTTATCTTCCACTTTAAGCTTTGACACACTTCCAAAGGGAGGCTTATGTTCAATATTATTAGAAAGTACATTATTATTGATGGAAAAAGAAAGCATCAAGCCCATGAACATATAGTACTGCTTTCAGCAATGTTTTTTCATTGTCTAGATTGGTCCTGCTAATTGTGTCTGAAGAAAAATGCTGGTAGCTTTCCAATTGTATATTATTTTTAATACATTGATGAGAATAGAGTTAATAAAATGCACCCAACTATTAGTTGAGGTCCAGTTACATTGCACACAAGTACTTCCAAATTTCAGGGCTCCAGAAGAGTAATTGATTTCCTTACTGCTTCTATCCCAAGGTTTTGCCCATTTTAAAATGGGATTCAACACCTATTACAAACCATATAGCATCATTTTCAGAAATAGGCAGTCTTAAAGAAAGCAACTCAAGCCTGTTATTTTTCAGAATGATAGCTATGTATTGACCTGTGCAGAAGTCACTTCAAAAATCAAACTACATATGTGCTTAGATAATGGAATAAATTGCTTTCCAGCTTTCGACTTACTCAAAAATAAAGACAGTACCTATTTCTACGTGCCAAGTAAGCACTACATGTCACTTCACATTAGATTTTACACTGATTGAGAAGTGTACTTACAGTTCACTTTTGAAGCATTAAAGGCTTATTTCTGTCTACTCCTAATGATTTACTCATTCCCTTATCTTAAAGATGAGGCTGATCTCAAGATGTTTCCTACGTATTGATATTCACCTCTTGATTTCATCTTACAGCTTTGGAAAAAATGGCCTTTTGTGAAAGCTTTGTAGGAGCTCTGCTCTTTCTAAACCCACCAATATTCGTTCGACTGTGATGAGGTCTGACTAATCAAAAAGCATCGTTCTATTTCCTATATGCAAAAGGAAAACTTACCTAACTAAGTAGTTTGTGGTGTTTTTTTTGTTGTTGTTGGGGATTATTTTCCCCAATAGTAATAAGATGGAAAAAGTCACTATTTGATTTCAAACATCTAATCCAAAGATTTTACACTCCACCATGAGCACTTCCAAGAAATCTTTGAAGGTCTCTGTTTTCTATTCTCATGTAATACACATCTGGCCCTGAATAAATTCCCAATTAAGAAGCTGTGCATAAAATCAGCTAAAAGGACAAAAAAAAACAAACCTAAACAAAAACCTTAACACAGAACTTATTCCTAAACAAGTGAAACCGGTAAGATTCCTATCATTTTGGCAAGCTGAATACGAAACACTTTCATTTAAATTCTTTATGAAGATCTCACTATTATTCTTTTTTTGTTTTTATCACAACCAAACTGCATTGCAACACATACTTGTATACATATTTGAAGGACATTAAATTGTACCAACCTTTAGATTAACTGGAATAAATTAATGGAGTTATGTTCAGTCAAGAAACTTTCCCTGGCAATCAAACAGATGACTTAGCATTAGCCTCAAAGGCACAAGAGACTGGTTACCACTTTACAAACATATCCAGCAGGTCAGTTCCCAATAATCAAGGATTGATTTTAACTGACTTTCTTTGCTTTCTTTCACTTTAGTTGGCCCCTCAGTTTAATAAAAGCTCATTTATACTAGTGAGTGATTAGTAAATTTTCATTTTCTTATTCAGCATGTTTCATAATACTGCCATATTATTTTTTACGCAGATAAAAGTTTTAGTTGAATTTTTAATCAGTGGAGCAGGGGTGTTCAATATCACATTCCTTCCTTCTGTTGTATGTGTAAATAATCACATTAAAAAGAACTAAATAAAACCGAAAGTCTAAACAATAGGTAGCTTACAGCAACCATGGGAAAAGTTATTTTTCTGCTATTGTGATTATTTGTGAGAATTGAGCTCTATTTTTGCCTCAAAAAGACGTCAAACCAAAATAAAAACAAACTGGCGCGCTAATAACTGAAAAAGCAGCAGGAATCAAGAGATTTTTTTCTTTTTGTTACTGTAGCACTATGCTCTATTCCTCCTGGAGAAGTAGCCATTAGGGTTTTGTCTCCTTTAATGTCCTGATACTGAATCATGAGTGCTACATATAGGAATGAACTTTAAAAGAATCTGTGGATTTTGCAAAGTGGTCATCACCTCCATATATTCAGGCCTAATGATTTACTCCCAAAATACTAAGTTGTTATTCAGGGTAGAAAAAGTTTGGAAAATACTGACAGCCAAGCCTTTAGGAAAAAAAAAAAAAAAAAAAAAAAGAATACTAAAAAATTAAGGAGCATCACATTGTAACTAAGTAAATCATCGATTTTCAAGGTGCTGCTTGCAGTTACAAACCCCCAAAACATTGAAGTCGGTCTCTGTCTTATTCCTGAAGTTGATGTCAGCTGATCTGCTTTTGCCAACAGTAAATGCATATGTTTTATTGCCCAATGGCAAGGCTCTCTCAAATTCCCTAGCCCCAACACTCTGGCAGAGTCCAAGATTACAAGCCTTCAGGGCATGCTGCAGGGCTTATCTATTTATTCAGGCTTTTGCCTGAGGAGCTGGCTGCAGAAGTAAAAAAAAAAAAAAAAAGGTCGTTAAGTTCTCTTTATTTGACAATGAGGTCATTTTTATGTATTAGTTTATGTACATGTGCCTAGAGATAATTTCAGGCACTCTTCAGACAACAAACAACTTCAGTCGTATCCTAATTAACTTACACTGAATAAGAAAATAACTAGGTTTCCATTATAGACATATTCCTGTAAAAAAGCATGGTATTGTGAAAAAGTTGGTCAAAACAAAAAATAAAAGGGCAAAACCATGGCTTTTCATGGATTGAGATATACTTGCAAAAATCTCAAGTCAATTTATAATTTTAAGTCAGTAAGCAGGTGATTTTCTGTTTGGTACTATTTAAGTCTTTCCTTCAATGTCCTTTGAATTATCGTAGAATAACACAAAAGAGATTCTTCTGTCCTCTTAGAATAACTTGGTGCATAACATTGCAAGTGCTCAGAAGTTTCAGAGATATTTTAGTTCACTCGCCTGGCAAGAAGATAAAAGGAGCTTCTCAGAATAAAAAAGTACCCTAAAAAGGAGCATAAAATGGTACATTCGTGGGTGTTAACTGAAATAATACAATCAATACAAGAAATCAACTGGAAAGTGAGGCTGATTGCTGAATACTTTCTGACAAATCTAAAGATACTTTCCTGAAGGTGTTGGCTTGACCTATTCCCTGAAGAAACAAGAGAAGTATATTAGATTGCCAAGCCTAGGGCACAACTTAGATATAACACTGTTTTAAGGAGAAGAAAAAAAATGAAACCAGAAACTGTTTCAGGTGACACACATCAGTTCCACAAATGTACCAGAAAGAAAAGCAGTGGGTCCTAAAACACTCATTTTCTATAGTGATTAAATGCTATAGACTCTAACTTGTGTGGTACTTAGCAATGCCAAGCATAAGTGAAAAAAAGATGTTGCTTCAGTGACAACTCTCCCTAACCTGGGAATGTTCATGTCCCAGGCCATGTATTAAACTACAGCAGAACATGTGTAATACAGCAATATTCAGCAGAGCCAATAAAAGGCTCTAACAAGACTTTAAAGTGGCCAAGAGAATCTTCAACCCTATAAAATCTCTGTTCTACATTTGCAGTCTGTCAGGAGTCATTCTGGTTTGGGTAGCTGGAAAGACCAGTTTAAGAATTGCTTTGAACTGATGGAGATGCAAAGTGACAGAAATGCAACCACGGATCATATCAAAAGTTATGAAAAGACCAAGTACCAGGGGCTCATAAAACTGGAGCAGCGAAACAGGGTTCATACTGTTTCAAAACCTATTCAACCAACAGAATAGCTCATCTACAACTGATTGTTATTACCAAAAGGAATGCATAGCAGGGTCACACTTCTGTTGGAGAAGTGAGGGAGAAGGCCAATTTTCACACACACTCCAAGTATGAAATCCCACATATGTCTCAATGATGAGCATCTTCCAAATACCTTTGAGAAATATCCATGTCAATCACACAGAAAACAGCATATACGAACAGAAATACAAGCAGAGCAGACCTCAGGAAGAGAACTCATTTTATGAGGAGAATATATGCTGCATTGTCACAAACACAAATGTAAAATGAAAGCAGATACTACGCTCAACAGGTCACACTTGAAAGTTCTCTCATCCAATGCCTAAATTACAGTAACATTCCAAAGTAAGACCTATTCTTTTTACAGAGGATATAGTATACTTATAGTAAATGAGATCTTTATCTTTAATTAACCGATGAAAGCTTTTAAGCTTTACTAATCTGTGGCTGGCTGACAAATTTGTGATCTATGCCATAATATCCAAACATGTTTTATGTAATACAGAACCCATTAAGTAATTTTCTCAAGATCCAGATATCCACTTCCCTTAATCCATGAAAGATGTTTCAGAATAGGCAGAATGATCAGAACTGGAAGATGGAAGATTTGGAGTGAAAACCTGTGGGGATTTTCCCATTTGTCAGCCCTTAGGTTGTGGTAGTGACTTATGGAGAATGTCATGTTCCTCTACAGATTGTGAAGAGAAGTTCTTCTTTAAGCACAAATGGAAACTCAGGATGAAGAATAAAAAGATGACTTTTAATTTCAAACCTATCTTCTACCTCCCCGGTAAGATAAAGCAGCCCACAGCTCAGCTGCACAATTTTCTGTATGTCTGCTTGCCAGTGTAAGTAGGGGAACACGTGGACTACCAGCTTAGCCAAAAGCTGTGTGGAAATGCCACATAAGACTTCCTTACCACAAACAATCATCAAGCTTCAGGACAACTGCCCTCTATTTACTGCAATGATTCTGAGAAGAAAGACAATGCAAACTGAACTTTCTAAAGCAGACTCCAAAGCTTATCACTGCAATTTCAAAATACATGAACTTTGTTTTTTCGCAAATACGAACATTTTTGTCTCGCTACTGCTGCATAAAGATTTAACAGTGCTAGTTTACATTGTTGGGCTAAAGCCTTCTTTAATGATAATGAAAGACTGAAATAAAAAATCCTCTATAGTATCATTTGTATTGATCACAGCATTTTTCTGATAACAATAGGAAAATACACCAACTCTTGCATTTAGGTGATCAAGTTACTAAAAACAAAGCTGGTTGCTGAAGAGCATTGTTTACTGTGAAAACTTTCCTGCTTCACTTCAAACAACATTTACCTTACCCAGAAAACACACAACCACTAAGACTTGAACTGTGAGCATTTAATATCAGGAGGACAAGGCTTTTTGATCACCATCTATTTTATTTACTCAGAACTTCTGACACAGTTGTCGCCAATTCAGAAATGCTAAAGGGATTATGTTATCCAGCCAATATTGGTTGGAATGGAAAGAAAGGAAAAAAGCTGTTTTTTCCAAGGTTTAGGAACATTAAGTTCTTAATCTGCCTACTTGTTTATCATGAAACCACTCTGTCTTTGTTGGGGATGTGATACGAAACACAACAGATGGTCCACCAAAGCCCTACCACGTTTGCTTCAATTATTTGTGGAAGACTGCAAAGGGGGAGAGAAGAACTGTGATTATACAATAAAATCTGAAAGGAATACAGAGCCAGGTACTAAGGCATAACAAGAATTATTCGCTGAAGGAAATAGATGTTCATGCACAGGTTGCCCTGAAACCACTCTAGGATATTCCACTTCAACAGCAATTACAAAAATACAGAGCCAAACAAGCACAACACTAAAAACCATTCCATTGTTCCTTTTATCCACTTATTTTTTTCCAACACTCCAACAGCAAATACAGCTGACTTTGCCTAGTTTGTCCATAGAATTACTAATTTAATACCATTAGAACATATGTAAAGGAGAAAGATACACCACTAAGCATAGTAATTAAGTGTAATTGCAAAACCATCTAAAGGGCAAACTTGTAATGTGAAAACAGAACAAACGACCTTTCAAATGTAAAGCAATGCTCAGCATAAGAGAGAGAGATGTGCTTTTTGATTCTCCTAGGCCCTTAAGAATGCTTTTTCACTGACCAAATGGTCAAGAAGCTCCCACGCAGGAGCATGGCTAGAACGGACTTATCAAATCCTCCTCTATTTTCATGTGTCTCAAATTCGCTGCCACCACCAATCCATCAAAACACAGATGCCAACAATGTGATGCTACTTCAAACATGTAAATATTAATGATAAGGGAAATACATCAGAAAAGCTGGGACAGATTTCATGAAGACACGTTTGCACACTATTTCCTTTTTTTTTTTCTAAGCTAAAAGGCTTTGGTGTCAGAGCCACACAAATTCAGGGCATTTGAGGCAAGAATTTGATTTTATTATATAATCTGTTTTCTTATGTATTACAAATTAATGCACTTTGATCCAGCTTCTTTTCCCTCACTAGATCCAGTAAGTTACATTCCTCAAAATTATATTCTTCAAGGTGCCAATACCTCAAAGGAATCAAAAACCTGAAAAGCAACCAATTACTACTGACAATATGTTCCGAAGATTACTCTCTCAACATATGGAAAAAGTCCAAACACTGATTTGATTCACTTTCTTTCCTGCTACTGTCCATCGGCAAATGCTCCTCTTTCAAAATTTAAGACTGAGAGCTTTCCTTGTCAGGATGCATGGGAAAAATCACTTGTGCTACTTCATGTACTGGATAAATTATATGCACAGCAATGTAATTATATTAAATATATAGGTAACAGTTTAAATTTCTCTTTATTGGAAATATTTTTACTACCCATAATTTCCAGAAGGAGCTTTCTTCACCTTGCTCAAGTTTACCATTCAGTTTTGAAGTACAGACATTAAAACTGCCATAGGCTTCATTATCAATTTCATCAGTGTCACAAAAGTTACCTCTGTATTTGCACTCATATTTGATTGAATATTCAAGGATAATAGCAAAATTTGAGTGATACTGAAACCAATATGATCAGCCACAAAGCCCAGAGCCTTCTCCTATTCATCAGATTATGTCTGTTCTGTGCTGATGTTCTATATCTTTAACCCCAAACTAGGTTTAGTAAAACATGAAGTCTTTTGACTGAGTTTATTTTCTTACACCAATCTTAACTACACAACCTGTCTGACTCTTCAGAGTTACTTATGCCTCACTATTAATTCCCTTCCATTTGTTAACCCTAAATCTCTTCCACCTTTTTTTATTTTCAGATCACTGCTACATGCCTTGAATGGCACTGAACACAGTACCAGTCTTCAAAATTCTCTGTTAATTATTCCTTCTTTAATTTAGATTTTTTTCAATAGTTGTTCTGAACTACAACAACTACTCACTTCTTGGGTGTACTGAAGTGTTACTGTACAGGAGTAAGTATTTTTCCTCCCAGAATGTTATGCAGCATGAGATGAAAATGCATCACATGCTTTCACAATATTTGCCCCAATTCAAGGGTCAAGGCATAAAACCACCTTATTTCAAAGGGTATTTTCTGTAGATTCACTGACATTAATCCAAACTGCCTTCTTTATTATTTCAATTACTCTTAATGCCAGCTGATTAGACTGCAGGTACTCTTGGCATCCAGCTTGCTTACTTCAGCCATCAGAATGACAGTAGGGCTTCAAGCCTTCTGGGTTATTCTTAATTGATTAGATCTCAAACAAAATATTCTGGTCATAAAAGGATATTGCTCCCTCCAAACTGGTTAAAAAAAAAAAAAATCAATAGTTTTTTTGATATCCATAACAAATTACTATTTGCAGAATCTTAAGTGCAAGGTACTCCGCAGGTGGTACTACATAAACTACATAAGCTATTCAGAGAAAGCAATTTCTGTTGAGATAGCATGTCACTGACATGAAATCGACACCATCACCATAGATTTGCAGTCTTACAGGATTCCAAGATAAAAGCTAAATCCTTTTCATTAGATTTCTGTACTCATTCAAGCAATTAACTCCTACGATCCCCCAAATTTACTAGTATAAGCAATAGATGAAAGAGTGAGATTTTCATGCTCCTGCTCCCCACCTTTATACAGGTCTACTACACTGAAATGTTCCTTTCATGTACAAGGGAGATAATAAATTACATGACAAAAATAAGGTCACAGTAAAGAACTGTAGTGTTTATTGCCAGATTTCTGTGATAACCAAGTTATGTACATTAAGGTTTTAGAATTTTTTTTCACAGGTATTTGCATCCTTCACAAGTGAACTGCAAGTTCTGACTGAAGTCTTAACTGTCTGTTTAGAAATAACCAGATCTGGCATTTTGGAGTGAACCACACCAGAAATATGAAGTTCATTTTACCAATTCATCCTCCAAGCTACATACAGTAACAGATTTCAGAAGTTACTCCAAGGCAGTGCATTCCCATATTGTATTGAGTGGTTCACGCAAATGAAGTTTTTGCCACTACTAGTGAAAAGGCTGCTTCAAAGTCAGCCTACAATGTGGAAACCTCCTTTACAGTATGTGATCCATCAGCCTACAAAACCCTTACCCAAAATGAATCACAGCTGTCAGGTTCTGAAATAAATTTTCACATTCATAGAAGGCTTAAGCTTGAGAGTCACCCTTCCTCTTCATTATGCACACATCTTGTTTTGCTCTTTGACATGTAACATGCACCAATATTTCTCACCATTTGAGGCAAAACCATAGTGGTATAAGAATGCTCCAAGTGCATATACTAATTGTCACCATGTTAAGACACTTCAAAAAGGCAATGATCACTTCATTGTCCATTAACTCTATTACGACCTCTTCAGATCAGGCTTTTCCCCTAAGAAAGGACATCAAGGCAACCTGATTTTCACTGGCATTTTTTGTTGATAATAATGACATTGACAGAAGGTGATGAAGCTGCAGTAGGTGTAGAGTTCTCTGCAAATTATATGGAAAGCACAAGAACAAGGCAGCATGGGAATCACAGACTGTGATGAAAATTATTTAAACCATCACATGACACCTAAATAAGCCAAATTCCTTCCCCTTCACACCACACCAGTGGTGTGGTGACAACTTCAGCTTTTACCAATATGCATGTTGGGTATGAAATTAGAGCTGTCATGGGATGTTGCTTTCTGCTCATTTGGCTAGCAGTGAAATCTCTCTTTGGCCATTAACAAGAAACTGCTTTGGAAGAGACAGGAATAGTTCAGCTGAGCAACCTTCTAATTTCTTAATATAGGAAAACAAGTCTAGGCTACCTGTGAAAAGGACTGAGGCAATGTCCGTAAAATTTACAATTGCCTCTTTTGAACTCAGATCAATCTTTTCAGTGTCTTGTTTAAAACAAATGTGTTCCATCACATGCGTTATTGCAGATGATAATTATATTCAATCCTATTTAAGTCTTCATTGTAGAAAAAACAAAATAGCCTCCACACTTCAGTTACTTTTTACGTTTATATACAAAGAGTTAACTGCAAAGTGTGTTAATGTTCAAGCATATGTAAGTTGTGTTTATGTGTAACACTCTAAAAAAAGAGAGCATTCAGCATTTTCCACTCCATTACAGAGTAAAAAAGAATACAGGTAGATACCAAAGCTACGTAACATCAGAACTCTTTATAACTGCCCTATTTCAGTTGTAAATGTGCACTTTTCTTATCAGTCTAGCCTTATGGAAGCTATCCCTGCTTTAAACAGTATAAATTCAATCGTTTCAAAGAAAATTTAACTATAAACATATAACAGTAGTCTTTATGTTCCACCAATCCATTAAGTTTATAGAAAAAAAGAATGCATTTTCTTCACAGTGAGCAATTTACAGATGCAGAGTACATGTGGGATTTCTATATGTAGTCTATTATTTCACAAAAAATATTTCTAGTAAGAGTAAGGCTAGATAAATATTGGAAAAGTTTGACACTGTGTAGATTATTTCTTAACATGTGAAAAAAATTTGGTAAGTACTGAACAAAACAGTGAACAGAAGAAAATCTGCACCTGTTAAATTTAAAACCTGTTATTTTGAAATAATGTATATATTCCAATAAAACAAATAAAATAACATTAAAGTAAACATTATTTGAATCATTAACTGTAAGAGTATAACCTCTTATGACCACTAAATAGGTAGGACACCTTTCTGGTGTTTCATATTGCGTTACCTGATCCAGATAGGAAGTTGCGCAAAACACACTCCATCAAGAATAAATAGTAAAAACGTATAGCGATATTTACAATTTTTACCTGTGACAGAGTAACAGATCCTCTCCCTTGAATTTCTGCCACACACGCTCTTGACAGCCTTTGGGAATCATTTACACACAGAGAAGTTCCAGTTTGAAGGTCTCTCACCCTCTCCCTAGAAAGGCAGGTAGCCAATGAAAGATTCTTATTAAAGACAGTTTTGTTATCTCCATACAGTACACACTATTAAGGATAAACCTGAAATGAGATCTCCTCCCA
>JAOEHX010041576.1:0-11383 GCA_025448015.1 Bolborhynchus lineola | reverse complement strand
ACAGGACACCTGACCCAAACTGACCAAAGAGGTATTCCATACCACAGCACATCATGCCCAGGATGCAGAAACAGAGGACAGAGACCCAGAAGGGTGGGGGTTTGCTGCTGGGTCGGGCTAGGTATTGGGTGGTGAGTGGTTGTATTCTTTTCCTTGTATTTCTCTTGTCATTACTATTATTGTTGGTAGCAGCAGTGGTTTGTGTTATACCTTAGTTACTGGACTGTTCTTATCTCAACCTGTGAGAATTGCATTCTTTCGATTCTTCTCCCCATCCCCCCAGGAGCGAGGCAAGAAAGAGGGGGGAGTGAGTGAGCAAACTGGGTGAGTTATAATGGCTTAAACCATGACATCCATCTAAGGAAAATGAATCATTAAATCCTTTTATCAAATATAAAGGTGAAGTGAACATAAAACTACAAGATTTTTTTTCAGTTTCATTGTTTAAATGTTGTGCGTAGCTGTTAAAATGCAATCAAGAAAAGATTCCAGCTTTTTGTCAGTAACTGGAAAAGCTGATTGACACAGAACCCTGTGTGAAATTGTCTGTTAAATAGTGCCAAACATATATAAATATATAACTTCATTAACACAATAGTGAAGAGCTCATCAAGCTTTTTAGACTTTTGTATCTTAAAATATGTAGCAGTTCAATCATGTTCTCCAAAAATGAGAGAAAGTTTTAAGAACTTAAGGGTGTAAGCTAAAAGAGGGGGTTTTGCTGCATTGGTTAGTTCAACTGAATTAGATTAGCATGAATGAAAAGCATGGGTGGGGACCTGAAATGCAAATAACCTGAATCTTGAGTATAACACATCCTTCTAGCCCAGGCAGCTAAGTATCGTCCCAAGAGAAATGGATCAGTGCTATTTCTACTGTGAAACATGATACATCCCAATATAAATCAAATCTTGAAGTGCTCAAAACGCTACTTTGTGGGTGTTTATGTAATATTAAATAGATCTTATCTCCTGATCAATCTCCTCCCATTTTTTTTGGCATACTCATGTGTCCCGTTAAAGATATGGATATTTTTCTCTTATCCTGTCTTCCTGATTTGCAGCATGATGCTTGAAACAGATAAAGTAGGATGAGATCACCCTGTTTGTTATTGTAACTTCATGAAATTGCATTTCAGTTAAATAGATTTGGCATCATTTCTTAGGAAAGCTATTAATCATTCTATGCCAGGAAAAAAGATTTCAGTAAGAAATTTCCCTTAAGGGAAGTCAGTGGGAGTTGCTGTTATCAAAAATTTGCCAGCAATCTTCCAACAATTATGATTTTGCATGGCAATTCTTACAGAAAAAAAATGACCTATTGAAAACTAGTCTGCCACCTTGATCAAAAATAATGTGTTGGTATTAATTAGCTGAACTTTAACATTTAATTTCATGTATATGGTCATATTACATATGTGCTTTCTTTAGAATTAAAAGTATTAAAGTCATTGTTATTGGCTGGTTTACATATTTTTCTCTCTGTGATAATTGCTGGTCTGTACTAGCCCTATTTCTGCTATTCTTTAGGGCTACATAGTCCAAGTCATTCTTCAAACATTCTCATAATTCCTATTACCATTGCTTGCTGATGACAAGTGTTGGGGGTTTATTTAAACTCTTGTTGAAAAATTAAGGTCAGCTTTTATGATCTTATAAGGAATATACCTTTACCTTTTCTTATGTCTTCTATTAAAATAAAAATGTAGAATAAGTGTGGCTTTCTAAATGACAAAATTTTATGGAGGAGCCACTGCTGGCTGGTGTTCCTGATGGCAGATAAGCTAGGAGTCAAGGTAACCAGTAAGTGCACTAACTCATCAGAGATCCCCAGTACCTGAACCATGCCGAGATGATGACAGTGACAAGCTCTGTCAGTCATCTGCAGGTGATATCAGAGAAGGTGAGGTAATGGGTGAGGTCCAGGGTCCAGACAGAACATCCTGCTAGCACATCCATCTTGTAGAGAACATGACTACCTGTAACAAAGGACCGAGGTCCTTCTGGAGATGTGGCTTAATACTGGCAGTCCTGCAGTATTTCTGGGACAGGGACTGACATCCCTGTGCTGAGCTGAAATGGGACTCCAGGAGCATAGGCAGGCAGTGAGGAACCCCTATAGGATGCTGGAGATGGAGGCTAAGGTCTGCTAGTGTCTTTATTTGTTCCATGTACACTGACCTTACTAGTTTTCCCACATGCAGGGCAGCTGATCCTTGACAAATCTCCTACTGTTCCAAAAAAGACTTTTTCTTTCATGCATCACATCACCTCAAATCCTATTTTGAATTGTAGTTTAATATTTAATGTGAAGGTTTTGAGTTTACTTTTATCTTTCTAGCAGTTCTCTCGGTCTCAGATCTATATACATTAACAAGATTCATAATATTTTTGTTCAGAATTTTCCACTTTACATGCAATATTTGATTTCCTCTCTTATGAAACCACTGTGAATAGCCAATTATCTAAGAAAATTGGGTTGTCCAGTGTGCTGTAGGTATTGTTGTCAGCAACATGATCATCTTGTCAAAGAGCTTGTCATCAGAATGCAAACAAGTTTAGTTTAATCTGTACTGACCTTAAGCACTGCTGTCCTTTTCACTTTCTCCACATTTCAATCATATTTGTATCATATTTATCTTATGTTCTCTAATAGCCAAAAAACCCTACCCAAAATTGCAGTTGGACAGACATAACATTTATTTCATTTCAGACTATGCACCAGTTTTTTCAAATGTCAAAGTATTACTGGTTCTTAAAAACACCAGAGAGCACTTTTTCTCTACTATAGAAAACTGTCACATAAAACCAAAACTGCTATTTCCTTGTACCTCAACTTTTCCTTTCATTTTTAATCATCTCTATAAGCTGTTGACAATACAGAAAAGACAAACATAGCATTTATACAAAACATGCACCTTTATCCCAAGGTATTGGCTCTGTACCAGAGCTTTATTTGCTAGAATGTTTCTGTATTCTGCCTTTTATACACAATATACACCTACACCTCAGCCTCAGCAACAGGACAACTCACAAATATCTACTTCAGCTCCTTTCAAATCAGCACTTCGTAAGTTCTAATGTGTACTTCACATAAATATATATTCACACTTCAAAATTCTCAAGTTTAATTCTTTTTGCTGTAGCTTATGAAGAAACATGTAAAAATCAACTTCTGCTTTTGACATGATTACTCATAAATACAAAAATTATTCAGTATTTCTTATTACAAAATGCCATGCAAATCAAATACAGTCTTCTGCAGAAACATTTTAGAAGAATATTCATATGTATTCTCATGAGTTTTGTATACTCAGTGGCATAGGAAATGCTGACTGGATAAAATATATTTTAAAAAAAATACCCCAAATCATTTATTTATTTTTTTTTTATTTACTTACACAGAAATAAAAGTTCATTGATGTATAATTCATCTGCATATATCATGAAAAGACAGTTACGGTGCAACCTAGAGAGCCATCCAGCCTCAGAGGAAAGATCCTGGCATCAAGTAAGGCAAGTTTTACGCTGACAATCCTTAAAGGCTTCCAGTTGCACATTCTGAACTACCAACTACCAATGACTTGTCTGGAACAGTAGTTTTTATATGAAATGATGTGAAAGTCAAGGGGTAACGTAATGCAAGCATGTGACTTATAGACATGGAAAATGTTGACTTGGGAAGATAGCACAAAACCAGAGACCTTTTTAAGAGAAAGATTCTACTTCAAACAGTATATGCCGGATATCAACATAAACAGGGAGACCAGATATTTCTCAGATCTAATGTGGAAGCATGTAAACTCCATGAGCATCATTCACCTTTACAACCAACAAATAAGAATATTAAAGGATTAGAGCTAGATAGTAGTATTTATAATTTTATATTCTCTGAAAAAAAAAAAAAAAGAAAAAGAAAGCCAACCTCCTGATTAAATGTAAGACCTCTCCCCATAGTGGCGTAATTTTCCAAAGCAAAGTGTTTCGTAACTCCTGGATAACAATATACGAAGCTGTGCAAATTTCTCCTTCTCTGGAGCTAAGAGGAAATGCCACAGAACAACTTAGGTTCACATGGCTGAATCTCATGTGTTCTCAGAGACAACCACCTTACACACATTGCCCTGTTCAGGAGAGTGCCAGGTTATTAATCAGCTTGAACCAAAGCCATGCCACAATTATAGAATCATAGAATAGTTAGGGTTGGAAAGGACCTTAAGATCATCTAATTCCAACCCCTCTGCCTTGGGCAGGGACACCTACCACTAAACCATGCCACCCAAGGCTATGTCCAACAGATGGCTTTGAACAGCACCAGCAATGGAGCATTCACAACTTTCCTGGGCAACCCATTCCAGTGCCTCACCACCCTCACAGTAAAGAACTTCTTCCTTATGTCCAATATAAACTTCCCCTGTTTAAGTTTGAACCTGTTACCCCTTGTCCTATCACCACAGTCCCTCCCCAGCATCCCTATAGGCCCCCTTCAGATACTGGAAGGCTGCTCTGAGGTCTCCATGAAGCTTTCTCTTCTCCAGGCTGAACAGCCCCAACTTTCTCAGCCTATCTTCATACGAGAGGTGTTCCAGTCCCCTGATCGTCCTCGTGGCCCTCCTCTGGATTTGTTCCAACATATTACAGTTAAAGGATGTAAATGACCTTGCCCAGGCACTTGTGTTTTATCCATCTGGCTAAGATATGCATGTTAGTCATATATATGGCTGATACGGATGAAACCATCAGGGGTGAAGGCAGTTGAAATTGGTGCTTCCTGATGAACCAGTGCCAGTTTTAACAGTTGCATTCCTTCAGCATATTATCAGCCTTTTCTCTCACACTATTCTGGCCAATTTATTTATTTTTTTAATTTTATGTGGATTTCTCTTGCTTCTTGCTGGCTTACTGGGGAACATAGAAGAGTTAAAGGGTAGAGAGGAACTGGTGAGGTTATTAAGTGAAGATATAAGCCTTAAAGGACCAGTTTGCCAGCTCTGCTATTTAAGCCCTCCAAGACCGGTTATGGTAATACAATGTTTTTTTTTCACATTTAGACTCTCCTTCTCTCTTGCAGGACTCATTTTTTGTCTGTGAGGCATTTAATCTTTTCCATCATTTTGCTCATTCATGACCTGGTATCCAATTACAGTAACTACTCTTGCTTCATGTCAGCTATGTCTTTTCAGTATTTATCATTTTCAAAGTATCTCTTACCACAGACCTTCTTCATATTTTTAGCCTTAAAAAGCCAATTAAAATTCACAGGAGCTGATAAGTCTAACGTTTTCCACTGGTTTTAGTGATTTTCATCACAGTCAGTTTTTATATGCAAATACAGTATTCAGCTTGATATTTCAGAGTCAGGAAAAAAACATGGCCATTAGCAGCTTATGATTCCTACTGAAATTTGCCCCAGGTAAAATGTTTGATTCACTGTAGCTGAAGATCAGAATGATTAGAACATTAAGTTTATATAGCTATTTTTAATGCTTCATTTGACATCTCAAAACCTGCAATCCTGTCTTTAAGAGAGCTAGCAATTCTGACAGATATGGCTGCCATGAGACACTACCTGCTATTGTATTTTAAATAGGTACTAATTGCCACCTTCAAGCTAGATGATCTTCCACAGACTGATAATATGCTTTAATTTAATTTTTGCTTAATAATTACTTAAACCAAATACAATTTATGCCATTTTCAAGGTGGTGTGCTGAGCTGCATGTGTTCATAGGGTAAAGTTCGTTAAACCCAGTTTGGTGTCTTCTGTATCTTCTTACACTGCTGCATTTTCCAGAAATTTGGAATTCCAACACATGGAAAGACTGATGTATTCTTAACACAAAAAAATGATAGTGATAATGATATTTTTCCAGCCTCATCTCAGGAATATTCAGTTTGTTATAACATGCAAGAAAGTTCCCAACTGTTTTGATTCTCAAGAGTCAGGAAAAAAAGCGTTTTCAGGTTCTTTTAAAATAATCGGAGAATAGGAACAACAAGCCTAGAGTATGTAGTTACTTGTCTTTGATTACATACTTGTAATTTATTTTATAAATCATTTATTTTTTCAAATCATTTATTTTTCACTCATTTTTTATAAATCATTTATTTTTTAAATCATAATTTTAAGTCACTGACATACCTCTTTCCCATTACATTTAATGTTCATTAATGTAATGTACAAAAATAAAAATTATTCAGGAGGAATTATCTAAAAAAGGTTATTTGAAACAGTTAGCTTAGTATTCTAATTTACCTTCCAGTAAGTACTGTATCTTAAAACAAAAAGAAATAAATTGCAAGAACATCAAAACACCCTAACTAATATTGTAGCTTAGTTTCCAGTTGGAGATTGCAATGAAAAACAGAGACAGTGCTAACATGCAAAGAGGAATATAGATAATTCATAGACTATAAAGTGATAATGTTTCATAGGCCTCTTAGTATTTACACAAAATTCCTTCTATTGGCAGAAGGCAGTCAGAATATGATACAGAAAAAAAAACAAAACCAAACAAAAAAAAAACAACCCCCAAAGCAAAACATTATTAAAAAAAATGCATATATTTAGTTTACATGGATTTTTTAATTGATTTAAGAAATGGTGAATTAACAAAGCAGCAGAAAAAAGAAATGTATCTAACTTGCAAAGTTTATTTTTTTCCTGGTGAAACTGGTTGATAAGGACTTCATTTGTCCCTGCGATGAGTCTTTCTCTATGTTATCTCAGTTTCTAAAAATAAGACTGGAATAAAATAGGTGAGGCTGAATTAAAATTATATTTTGTTTATTTCACTGAATGTCTTGTTAAAATATATTTCATTGAATTAAAAAGAGGGGTTATTTTATTCTAAATATTTTTTTAAAACTCCAAAAAAAAGGGTTTATTCAGAAATATGTTATTGAGGAAGCTGGTAATTATAACCATTTGCTGAGGGCTTAGAAGTCTCTGTTATGAAGGTTACACTTGCTCAACCCATATCTCAGGGACACATCTTAACTCTATCTGCATTTTCTAGGACAGAGATCTGCTTCTCAATCTTCCCTGTCAATACTATACCGTTCCCTGAACTGACAATAAAAATCTGGACTTGAATTTTTTCTGTATTTTTTTCAACAATGCTGACAGATGGCATTCAGATAAGGATTCTTTACCCATTTGGAAAATTCTAGTTAAAAACACATCTATGATAGTGAATAAGTAGTATTAAAAAGTCTCATTTGTGTCATAAACATTTGAATTACATGTCATGTACTGACAAACTGCAGTTCCAAGAGCAAACCTGCCCAAAGAAGTCACCTCACAACAGTCCTTGAGGATCACTCACTTTAGCTAGGATATCAACTTCCTCAGCTCCTGTAAGAAGGAAATGACACAACTGGTTGTAAATTTAGCCCCCAATTTGTAAATTTATTTCTGCCCCAATGTTTTTTGAGCAAACCATTTAATCTAAATTCATGAATTGTTTCAGAAAAGCCAAGATGACAATATTTAGCTTTGATTTGCTCTTAAAATGTTCTTTATGTGAAAACAAGCTACAAAAAAAAAAAAATGTTCTCCATCCACTCCTATTTTTTTTCCATTAACACAATGTGTAACCACCCATATTAACATTCTGGCTGTGCGATGCATCCCACTATGTTGCGATAATTGCTATGTTTTCACACTTTTCCTCCAGCATTACAGATTCAAATTCACCCTATTTAGTACTCATACTTTTGGACAATAGGCAACTAAAGGTAAAGAAAATCTGCTGCTTCACAAGGATTTAGAGACAAGAAGTGCAATTCCTGCAGCTTTTGCTGTATCTTCCAGAATTTAAGTTTTCACTAAAAAACCCCTAAAACCAAACCAGTTCCCAGAATATAAGATTTTAGGAAAAGCCTACGCTATGTAAAGTGTGTTCAGAAGTGTTCAAAATGAAGGAATTTTTTTTAGTGGAAGAGTAAATTCCTCACATTCATCTTACTGTATTGTTAAATATAACAGTGTAATTACCTAGTGTAAACCAAAGACCTGCTGATTGTCATAGCAGAACCAATAGGCTATGGCACTTATCCACTGTGACTAACTGTATCTGCCACCTCTGAGACCTCATTCATTTGAAAATGTCTCTTAAACATAATGGAAGCTTTGACTACAGAGAATTACATTTTACTTTTAAAGGTTTGCTTTTTCTTAGAGGAAAAAAATAACAGAAGAATTCCAAGTTTAGCCACCTGAAACCTGCTAGAAATTCCTAGAAAGCTGTCAAGCAGCAAAGATTTTTCAGCTTATCATAGAATTATAGTATGTTTAGAGTTGGAAGGGACCTTAGAGCTCATCCAGTTCCAGCCACCCTGCCATGGGAAGGGGCACCTTCCACTAGACCAGATTGGGTGAAAGCCCCATCCAACCTGGCCTTGAACACTGCCAGGGATGGGGCATCCACAACTCCAAGCAGTCTGTGCCAGTGTCTCATTACCCCACAGTAAAGAATTTCTTCCTAATATTTAATCTAAATCTACTCTCCTTCAGTTTAAAGCCATTGTCCCTTGCCCTATCATTACACACTGCTTTAAAAAGTCCCTCTCCATCTTTCCTGTAGGCCCCATTTAGGTACCGGAGGGCTGCAGATCTCCCTAGAGCCTTCCTTTCTTCAGGCTGAAAAACTCTACCTCTCTCAGCCTCTCACTTCGTAGGAGAGGTGCTCCAGCCCTCTGATCATTTTCATGGCCCTCCTCTGGACTTACTCCAGCAGGCCCATGTCCTTCTTACATTGGGGGCTTAACACATTTTGAATATCTACCCTGTGTCTCAATACTATCTTAGAACAGAGATATAGAAAACAAAAGCAGGAAAAAAATATACATGAAATTTCCACAGAATTTCTAAAATACTGAAGAAAAAGGTTTGCTTATTTTTCCCAAATGTGCTTATTCACCTGTCATTTGCAGGGAACTGCTAAAGGGACTTCTCTATGAATTATCTCATAGTTTTCATTAACCTTACACCTTTCCTGGCATTTAAAATTGCTTATGTAGCCACAAATACTCTTGTGGGTCAGAAGCCACAAACAGACCCAGAGCAGAAAGCAGGAAGAAAATGAGTTCCAGACCTTTCCACACATACCTCTCCCAAGTTGGGTTTCACTCGCATTTTGAAATGTAATCAGAGTTTAAAAGCTCAGTCTTTGCAATGACAATTAGGATGCAAAAGTATAGGGAAGAGAAAAATGAAAGAGTTAAAGTCATAAAGGTCTAAGTGCTAAGTGCAAGAGCAGTAGGTAGCCAAGGTGAAGTGGGATGTAACAGGTCGGGTCTTGCAGTGCAGTGGTAGATGGAGCTGGGGTAATTCTTCCCATTTCTGATGAGGGAACCAGATGATGATTGATACTGTTAAATTCTTGGGTTGCTTTGCTTGTTAGATGTGTAACTTAGAAATTAAAGGGAAACGAAGCAGCACTAAAGAGTACTTCTTCCACAGGGTGTTTTTTCAGTACAGGTCCCATCTTACTAAGAAACTTACTCTTTCCTACCATTTACACTTCTCAAGGCAAAATGCTTCCAGAGGAATTTCCCTTTCAAATAAACAATACAGCACAGGATTACTGTGAGACCTCTGCACTTCTTTTCTTAATCTGCCATGAATTTTCTTCCTGCTTGACCTCCGTAGGCCACTTGATTTTATATATTTTGAAATGAGTGTTTTTCTACCCAGTAACACCATAATTTAATGCAGGGTTCTTAGTGTAGAAAAGTCTGATTTTACCATTAGTAAAGCTAAATACCTGTGTTGCAGCTGCCCTAAGTTTGCAAATCAGAAGGATTTAAATTACTTGTAAGCAGGGAGGAAGAATGAGGGCAATATTTTTGCCCTTCTTTTCCTCTGACCTGCATCAGAAATTTCAGAGCAATATATTTATAATTATTATTACCATAATTGGGAAACATATAATATCAAAAATATAGACAAAACTAGTTGAGGTAATATGTCACAACAGAAAAGTTGCAAAAAAAATCATGAAGTTACATATGGTTGATGAAAAATTATTTTGTGAGTAGCTGCTCACAGTGATACATTCTCTCTAGCCATGAAGTGTAAAGTTAAGTTTTAGAAAAAAATGTGAAAAATCAAAAGCACAGTGGGACATCAGGACCCAAGCCCAGGGCCCTACAGTAACAAAGATGAATAAAAATTATGTTATTTAGCTAGTAGCAAGTAAAACAAATTCTGTTTGCAGAGCTAAAGACATAGTTTGAATCTCCTGGAGAGGAAAACATAATCTTGGGGGTAGTTAGTTCTGCTATTGAAGACAATGCATTCATGGCATTTAAGCAGCTGTATATGTACATGAAAAACCAACATCAGTAAATTGGCTTCCTTTTAGATAGTAAAGATGCCTTACCAGATAAAATGATGCAACTTCTTGTTCTTTAAAGGCCCATATCAAGTAATGCTGGAAAGGATGGACGCAATCTGTTGATCAGAAACTTCCCAGTTCCTATACTGTGCCTCACCTTACACCCACCCTCTAAAGCTGGATGACTAATAGTCTTTATCAGCCAAATTCACAATTCACAGGAAAGATATTTTATAGGTGCCTACAGTAGCTGGGAGGAATCACCTTCTATAGGTGTCCAATCCTCTTATGTCAGTGGAAGAACCCTAGGCAGATAGTTTAGATTTTCACATAGCCAAATGTAGATCAGATTGGGTCCACTTGGGTAACTACCCTTATTAATTAGTTGAATGTGTCCAGAGCATTCTCTGATACTCAGGTTTATTTGCAAGTTATGTCCTCAAGCATCCACATCCCCAGTACCAAACTTTTTTACTCTCCGCAATGAGGTAGGAGCATACGAATTGCTTGTTGGGAATGATCTATTGTCCATGTTAATTCCCCAGTTGCACTCAGGAGTTGTTCTGGTATTACTGCTGGAGATAAATCAAAACTATGTCAAGAACTGTTAAAAATGGCTGACGTTAAAAATTTAACAGACTGGCAGGTAAAGTACCACTGCATGGGAATCTTCCCTGGTACAGTGAATTTTCCAGTGTAAAAGAAGCCAGTATGTCTCTTTCCTTAATATGTTCAGTCCACTTTAAAATCTTGTGATTTTTAATGGATAGACATACAACCATAAATTTTTACCTATGAGCTATTCATCCATCACTTTTACATTAGTTGCTGCTAGGCAAAGTAACACTGTATACAGGTAAGTGGCAAAAGACAGGCCTCCTGCTGAAAAAAATAGTCCAAGTCTACTTTTAGCTAGTCAAATGCCTAACAGTTCACAGAATACTTCAACTAGCTAAATTAATGCGTGTCGTGGTTTAAGCCGTAAATCAGCCACGCAGTTTGCTACATGGAGAATCAAAAGAATGCAACTCCCACAGGTTG
>JAOEHX010041575.1:12017-44253 GCA_025448015.1 Bolborhynchus lineola | reverse complement strand
AGGACTCTTCATTAGGGACTGTAGTGATCAGACAAGGGGTAATGGGTTCAAACTTAAAATAGGGGAAGTTTAAATTGGATATGAGGAAGAAAATCTTTACTGTAAGAGTGGTGAGGCACTGGAATGGGTTGCCCAGGGAAGTTGTGAATGCTCCTTCACTGGCGGTCTTCAAAACCGGGTTGGACAGAGCCTTGAGTGGCATGGTTTAGTGTGAGGTGCCCTTGCCCATGGGCAACTAACAATAGTTAGTTCCAACACTAACTATTCTATGATTCTATGATTCTATGTTTACACTGATTTTATACTTTTTGTAACAATAATAGTGGAAGTCCACTGCACGTCATATAGTCGATTATTTTTATTTTATAGTTAAACTATCAAGCGGTGCTCTTAATAACAATTTACCGTCTTTTCAGGTTCAAAATACCTTCTGCCTGATCTGTATTGACACTTTGTACAATAATCAAAACTTTTTCCCAAGAAAAGCTTTTCAAGGACAGTTTCCTAAATGCATGTAAAAAACTTCATTTATCCTGGCAAGATATTTGCAGAACTAGCATTATGAAGTCAATGTGACTATTGGCATGATCAAGGGCAGCAGTGATCACAGCTGGGTCACCTCTCCCTAGTGATTTTCAAGAATGTGACGTCTGTTACATAGAGCCAGTTCATCCACTACTGAGTTCAGAAGGATCTGAAAGGCTTCAGCAGCACTAGAGGCACTCAGCATCTCTCAGGATCAGCCCTCTCAGCTCCAGAAAGAGTAGGTCATTTTTTGACACACCTTAAAGAAGTTCTTTGTTACAACAAACTCCGAAGGGTGTAGTAGATTGTGAAAAATCCGCCATTATCAGTTAGTCATGTGGGATAGCATAAATTGTCCAGTCATTACAAAGGAAAAAAAAAAAAAAAAAAGCTAAACCAAAAACAACACATAAAGCAAGGAAGAGAACAACAAGGAGAATGGATTGCTACCCTAAATTCAGATACCCACTGTGCTACCTGTGAATTTCAATAGAAGACATAGTCATGTATTGCCATGACTTCGTTATTGTATAGTCATTATTTAGGCATGTATTGACACGTGGTTATTTTAGAAAACAGGAGTAAGTTCCTCCTAGCCCTTTGCACTTTTCATAGTATCACTACAATACAACTCTGGATCTGAAATCTATGAAAGCACATACTATTTTTCTCCGTTAATTTTCTTATTCTTCTCATCTGCCTTGCGTTTTTTTAACATGTATTACATACGTTTGCTTTTCCCATCAATGTATAACAATGGACGATGTGTCCAGTACAATCAACAGTGAACTAGAGAAGTAAAGGGTGAAATGCAATCCATTTTAAGTAAGTAAATTCAGTTGTACTTTGTAGTCAAGGGACGTTAAACTTGACGAGTCTGTAGCAATAGAAAGAAAGGAGTATCTGGGTAAAAGTTCCACCAGGACTGGCCCTAACTGGACTGGTAGTTGTTGGCTTGACAACGGGACTTTCTAAACTTAGAGCTCAGCCAAAGTACAAAAGGATGAAGAGGAAGCTGATGAAGAAATTACTATCAGGGGTCCCAAAGACCACTACCACATTATTGTGTGCATGTGGGAAAAATTTTCTAGAGATATGATACAATGCATAAGTAATGTCATGAATATGCATATGTCATGAATATGTATATTTTAATGATTATATAATCACAGCTTGTTTGGCGCTCTAGCGAGACACCCTAGGAAGAGCTTTTCCTCATGTCTTCCGGTGCTGCAATAAAGAATACCTGCTTGTCAACTTAAACTTCGTTGGCAAGTTCTTAGGGTTTTTCTACTAATCTACAGCTCTTGAGAAATTTCATAGAAGCAGCTTTTAGTGTGTGTTGGGGTAAGGATGGAGGCATCACATAAGTTGAAATGTAATTTATTTGTCTTCCTTTTGGTTCTTAACAAAATGGAAATACCCTTTCTAACATGATAATTTTAGTGCAGTATGCATTTGGTAGCTGTAACAAGGGAAAAATGCTTAACCTATGGTTCTGTACTTTGCATTAGAATAAATTGTCTCTTTTAAATGTGCTTGTATAAACTGTGAATTCAAACTCTTATTGCCTGCAAAAAGCTCCTCTGAGATTGTGTTTGTATTAGAGGAAAACTTTCAGGACTTCCTTAGGAAACTAATCCCCAGGAGGAGTGAAATTCAGGAGAGGTTAATAAGTCTGCATGTTCGAGTCACTCTCCACACAATAAAGCCAGACAGGATTATGCTAAAGCCTTTAACAAAAATACTTGGGTAATTTTAAACCCAGAAGTATCTGTAATCTTTATAATCCAGGATACTTTTCATTAAGTCTTCTTCTGTAATGTTTATGACTTATACCTCCTTCAAATGCAAGTCAGTTTGCAGGCATGACAGGAGTAAATGTCACTAAAAGTATCTGTGCAGCCTTCATGCCCCACCACATAGCAGATGCTGCCTAAATATATCAATGTAGGGGTTAATTTAAGGAAAAGAAGCACTTTTCATTTCCTTACCTTTGCCTCTATCCCTAAAATTTATTATATTACTGCAAATGTAAAAGGTTATAACCAGTGATATGTGCACATACTGCTTACAGTCATTTTTCAAGGCATGGAAATCTGTGTATTGAAAAATGGCTTGAAAAATCTGCCAGAACTACATTATTTTCCAGAAGTTTGGTTCACTCTCATAGCTGCCCCCTACAGTGCATAATTTGCTGTTTATTGACAGTTCACTGTCTGAACTGTAGTATCAAAATCATTCCTACTCAAAAGCAGGTTAGTGCGGAGGAGTAATTCACCTCTGATAACATTTCGAAACACACCACTAATTACCAGAACTGTTTCGACTGGTCATAATACAGGAATCTTTTGAAGAAAACCCGACACTCTAGCAAAAGACCACTGTGCCATTTCACTGCATTTGAAGAGGTTTTAAATTACAGTTTTGGTTTTGAGAAAGTGGCAACAATAGAACAGAATTTCACAAGATGAATTGACAAATGCAGCAGCAAAAGCAAAGACTTCTCAATAGACAACCTCAGCACCTATTATTACTGCTCTTCCAAGACACAGGATTTCCTTAAATCAAGTTCATATTTCAAGGGGTTTTAGTTAGTATTCAAAAAAATTTTCATTTAGAACTTAACAGATCAAAATCTACAGACAATGCCCAAGTGATTCTGGTTAATGTAATGGAAATTGGCTCTGAATGTCTGAAGAAATATATTTGATGATCTCACTGTCACTAGACAAATGAAAAGTCAAGCCCATTTTGCAGTTTATCTTCGTATTATAACTATTTTTCCATGTCCATCTTTTAAGTACCTATGAACTGGTTTTTCTAGAGAGATCAAATGTTTTTAAACAGTCACCCTGAGATGGATATTTCAGTTTCTCAGAAAATACTTTCATAGCTCCTGGAAAGCATGTCATTCAGGCAGTAGTAACCAAGACAGCTGAACCAAGATGTCCATTTCATATTTTACTAGTGTATGATCAGTCTCATTTAGGGCCAGCCATAAGAGATTTGCTTTACTGTGCAGGTCAATGGATACCTAAATGTCTGTAAAATGGTACCATGGCAGCAAGGTAATACTCCTATATTTCCTTTAATGACAGTTTCTAGTTTTCACTGCCACTCTACCCCATTAATCCCACTCTGAGAGCTGAAAAATTAGGTTCTATATATCCATATAATGGGTTGCCTGTGTTTTCAAGGTCTCTTATGTATCAAAGTCTTTCTAACTCTTGAAGAACCATTATTAAAGTTCCTGAATTTCTTCTGATCTTACATAACATTATAAATCACTTTATACTTCAATAAATTCCTGATAAGGTTCTCCCTCCACCTTTTATGTGCCAGCCCCAACACACAGTGCTCCTGTGCAATGTCTGCTGAGTAACAGGGTACAAAGTCAATTTACTCTGAATTTGCATGCCATAACAGGGACACACATGCATGTTAGATCTTACTCATGCTGGAGAACCTGTAGTAAGGAAGTAGAATTTCTTCTACTGAGATTATAGACATGGTAGATGAATTCGTGTTTCTTAGGAGTGTTTCTTCTCAAGCCTGTTCTCAGCACATAGCTCAGAGGCTGTGGTCATTGCTCTGCAACTCAGGACTGAGCCAGACTTTGGCTGAGTAAGGGCCATGTTGAAATCCCTGGGGTTGTTCTGCTCAAGCTCACTTGCATTCTCTGCTGGGAGACCTTATTTTTAATGGCACTGCTGCCCAGCTGCAGCCAGCAGCCTTCTTCAGAACTCCCCTCCATTCCTGGGGATAAGCTTGAAGAAACCACAGGGTGATACTGCTAACAAGCCCTCCCCTTCTACCTGCAGCTGATGCTTCATTCCATAAATGTCTGTAAAGCAGTCTTGGAGTATGATGGAGAAACAGGTTGAAGCACAACACGGTAGCGGCATTCAGTCTGATGTGGGATTTTTTAGACGTCTTTCTCTTAGATGAAAAACCAGCATCCTTTCCCTCCATGTAGGCTGTCTCCATGCTTGCTCTTGCAACGTATTCTGAAGTTGTGAAAGATTTTCACTCTTTCAATTTTATATGAGTGGGTTTTTTTGGTAGCAAGTCTTTGACCCATGTTTCTGTGAACGTGCCATTCATGTTTACCTCAGAGAGCCATCCCATGGCTCATTTAGAGGAGTAAGCAACAGATCAGATAAAGTCTGTGACAGGTCAAAAGACAATAAATCTCTTTAAGATTATAAATCAGTCTCCTGGAGCTTGTCCTTGCAGAGGTTAAAGACGAAGTGACAACCAAATACAACAGAGATCAAGGGCTAGATTAGCTAAGCTGTCTAGCAAGGAGTTCATAATGTTTTGTCAATTAATCACCAGTAGTGAGGCCTAATCTTCAAACACCCTCAGAAACTATTACTCTTCACCCTTTTGCCCAAGCTGAATAAAATGCAGAAGTGTTTCATCTCTGTGAAGATGGGCAAGGGTCTTGAAATAACCCAACATACTGGTTGGGATAATTCAGATGAAAGTTTTTACAGACATCTTTTTAGCTGTGGTGAGTAGAGGATGGGAAACTTGGAGTTTATTTTGCCACCCCCTCCCTCTATTTTTTTTTTTTCTATAAAAGATTACTTCCTGACCATGAATGTATCTTCCTGGTATAGAAATTTGCAGAAGGAAAGTAATTCATGCTGGATAAGGAAATACTATTTTTATGCACTCAGGCACCTCCTAGCCAGGAATGAAACATTGCTCTTGATCCTGGGCCATGGCTTGGTCACCTTAGACTGCTTTGTCAACATAAAGCAGACTTAAAACTTGATTTATCCAGCCTTGAAGAAGCACTGCAGGATTTGCAGTGTTCCCATTTAAGTTTCCACAGTGCAAGACCCCCTTCTAATGGCACTGTGTGGGACCCCAGCAGGAGTCTGCATCATCCACCAGCTGCTCCTGGCACAGGCCATGCCAGCTTTCTGCAGCATAGCCCTGACCAGGCTGGCAATCAGAAGACCACTAAATGTGCCCTTTTTGGTCACCACTGGTGACCTGGACCCATCATTCTCATGCAGAGAGAGTTACAGGCCAGAAGGGACTGCTTTGCTCAGTTCTGTTCCCAAAGATATAGGCAGCCCAACACATCCAGCATGTGAAAACCATCACCACATAGATGCTGATATACTCATCTTTTGTGACAATTAAATCATCCAACTTTCACAGCCTCCAATTTATTTAGGTTAGTTTTCTATGCAAATGGTAGTTTATTCTAACATTCATCAGCCCTTCAGCTTTTCCAGACATGACCATTGCCAAAATGCACCAAAGACACCACAAAAAATTTTGAGTCTCCTGCTGGAAAGACCAACAAAGCTCTGTCTGTAGGGAGCAAAGGTTGCTGCTGCAGGGAAAGGACAGCATCTGGGAGAAGGAAGGAAGAGGCAGAAAGCCTGGGTTTTCTCTGTAGACATGAGATTGTACTCTAGGTTTTCCCTGGGAAAAACATGAAAGAGACTAAGCTGCAGGGCTTTCTCAGTGTCAATCAACTTCATCTTTTGCACTTGGGTGCTCAGCTTAGCTGGTCATCCCAGAAAAGTTCTGATTCTCACCCAAACCATGCAACTGCTTTTTTAAGATCAGATGATAGCTGGTGAGTTCTTTATCCTAGCAACTTTAGTCCTGTACCCACAAAGCCAGGGTGCTCTTTGTTTAATGCAGGCCTATGAGCCCTGGTTTTTCTGTATGTTCCACTTTTCCTGTGTGCACCAAATTCTAGTGGTTGCTTTGCCTGCTGTTGTAGATAAACATCCACTCCCACTAGGTTCTAGGCAAAGTGCAAAAGGGAAGTACTCCTTCCAAGCAGGAGGACTGTGCTACAGCAGGATCCCGACGGCAAGGTTTCATGTCAGTTAAGCACACCCATTGTTTAATTGGCAAAACAGGGGCTGTTTATAGTCCACTAAATATAGTTAAAGGGTGAATTTGCAGTAAGTCTGTTAATGATGGACATTAATTCCATCTAATTAATTTCCAAGAAGGAGCTATGGCTGGGGAAATCTGGGAACCTTTGAGTTTCTTAGTTTGCAGCTATGGACTGATTTTTAAAAAGTAAGAATCTGAGAATGACTGAAAACATATTAGCTAAAATCAAAGCAATGGTTTTTAAAAACAGCCAATCAGAAGACAGATTTGGCACCATGAAGGCAAATTATCTGCCAAGCAAAATTAGGTTGAAATATTATGACCAAGGAAGCAAATGCAGCCTTGCAGGCAGCAAACTATCTGCTTTAAAAAGAAGGGAGACTGTTCTCAGAACTCAAGTTAAACGAAAGTATTATCTAAAATAAGATCCAAGAAGAAATCTCAAAATACGACTGACAAATCTGGACAACTCTGCATGTAAGGCAGCAGTTCTGGAATTTCATTTCAAGGTTAACTACAAAGGAGGGGAAATATGAACCTGTGCTGCTTTATAATTGCCAAAAATAGTGTCTGGATCTTCCTCTTCAAAATTCATTCCTGGTCTATTGTGAAAATCTTCATTTCTACCTGAAAATCAGCAGTGATGGTGTACAACAGAAGAATCGAAGAAGTAAAATTTGATTGCATTTTTCAGAGTGCCCTGGATTTTTTTTTTTTTTTTTTTTTTTTTTTTAGTGAAACTATGTAAGTTTTGGTATACGCTATTCTTTCAATGCAGTTTAAAAAGCTCTCAATGCTGCACTTGTCACAGCTAAGTCCACTCTCCCACCCCTCAAACAAGGAAGATCATGTTTGACATTTCTGGCATTTCTAAAATAGAAGGTAAAACACAAATTTGCTTAAAGTAAATATTTTCCTCCATCCAGCATAAATGAGTGAAAAAAGGTGCTATCACCTTTTCCCAAAAATTGCACATAAAACCTAACAAATAAAGTCATATCATATTACTCTGTCTTTCAGGGGCTCTAAACCCACCACTAAAGCTCAAAAACAAACCATAGTAGATGTCTGGGTGCTAGCCTGGATTGTCAGGCAATGCCAAGGACCCTAATAATGCTGGAACTTCAGATCTCATGATATGAGAAGGGTCGGCTCTTCTCAGTACCCCAGGCAAGGAGGAGAGGGTTCTGGCTCCTGAAACCTGTTGTGGTTTAAGCCCAGCTGTAACTCAAAAAGACCACACGGTCTTTGGAGTCTCCCATCCCCTTCCTCCCACCTCCAGCTCCTGGAGGGATGGGGAGGAGAATCGAAAGAATGTAACTCCCACGAGTTGAGATACAAACACTCCAGCAACTAAGGTATAATACAAACCACTGCTGCTACCCACAATAATAATAATGACAAGGGAAACACAAGAGAAGAGAATACAACTGCTCACCATCCGACGACCGAATTGTGAACTAACTCTTCCAGGTCCTTGCCCCCAGTCTTTACATAGTGGGCATGACATGCTGTGGTATGGAATACCTCTTTGGTCAGTTTGGGTCAGGTGTCCTGTCTCTGCTTCGTCTTTGCTTCCCCTCCTCCCTGGGAGAGAATGAGGCTCAGAAAGTCCTTGACCAGACTAAACATTATTGCAACAACTAAAAACATCGGTGTTATCAGCGCTGTTCCCAGGCCAAAAGTTAAAACCACAGCACTGCACCAGCTACTAAGGAGAAAAAATGACTGCTACAGCCGAACCCAGGACAAACGTCACTGAAATCCTGTCTCCCTGGTCATTTGTACCATGCTTAATGACACAATCTCTGAGCCCTCAGTCCTTTACTTGTCTCCAAGCCTTAGAGTAACTTAACTCTTACATTGAGCCTCTGAGTAATTAAATAAAACTTTTATTTCCTTTCTGGTTCTCCTGTGTGTCTTCAAACTCCAGTGCATCTTCCATAACAGATTAAGGTAGAAAACTCTGCTTCCCTACTCTCTGTGTTATACAGAAACACACATGCTTTCTTAGGCAAAAAATACAGATGGGTATTGCACTGCGTACCCTCTGCCTTGCGCTCCTCCTTCTCCCCTTCCTCTTCTATCTCCTTCTCCTCCTCCTCTCCATCCCCATTTCTGTGCTCCAGGGCTCTCCAGGGGACTTATGCTGATCATTCCCCACCACTGTGAGAAACACCTTCATATTTACGATATTCTGCCTCCATCTTAAAGACACTTAGTTCCCTGGGGTATTCTCAGTATTAACTGAAGCCACACAAACCTCTGTTTGCATGCTGCAGATAAATTGTTCCTTGAGGCCTGCCTACTTAACACTGCATCTAGAAACAAGGCACTTCTCTTCTGAAATATTGTTGAATTTGTTGTTTGCTTCTTTGTCACTTATGAAACTGTTTTGTTCTTTTTTTTCTTTCTAAAATCTGAAATGTCTGCAATGTTCAAAGTAGCTGAGTTTGCACAACGGTCCAGCTTGGATTTTCCAGATTTATCTCTATCCCTTTTCCAGGCTCAAGCATTAGGTTTTAAGCAGTTACTGGATATAAATCCAGATTACTTTAGCTTTTTTTAGTTAAAGAATATGAAAAGCAGAGTATGCAGCTTCCAATAAAAGGATTTTTCTTTGTAACACATGGAGAAAAAATAGCAATATGTAGCAGGAATCTGAAAAATAAATTATAAAATATCAGTTTTACAATCTTCAAACATGAAATAAGCATGATTTTCCAAGTCAAAAGAGAAAGGAAAATCACATTAGAAATGACTGAAGGGCTCATTACTGTTGACTTCTTTTTCAAAAGAGCAATTTGGGATGTGTGGGTGAACGTGACCTGATGGAGAATCTTTTTCCTTTCTCTCCTGTAGTGGTCTATGCAGCAACATGAGAGTTCTGTAAACTAACCATCATAAGCAAAGATTTCAAAATCTCTGAGGACTCAGAAATATCAGAACTTGATAGAACCCACAGCGCTTGCGATACAGTGCTGACACTCAATCATTCACTGCCCTGTCTACATATTCCTTTTCATAAACCAAGAACTAGTAAAGTTTTCTTCAGGGAAGACCATTTAATGCCTGAGCCATGTATGTATCTGCATAACAAAAGCACTGCCTGCACCAGTTTACATGTTAAAGGAACAGTTTGGAAATCTCAGTGAGAAAGAGCTTTCTCTTGCTGCCTTAGTGACTTTATACCTGAGATGGCCAACTGCATGCTAGGACTTCACTGCTTCTAAACTGCCAGGTACATTGATGTCAAAGAATAAAAGTGAGAGGGGTAAGATCTTGTTACAAAAATAAAAGGAAATGCATGAACAAAAATGGCCCATGCCAGTGCATGTGGAAGAGCAGCAGAAAGCCCTGCCTCCCCCAAGAGGGTGATGCTTAAGCACCAGCTTGACCTCATTTTAGTGTGTCCTTTAGAAAAGCAGCTGAGCCTTGAAGAGTAGGAAACCCATGGAGAAAAGTACTACTTGATCACCAGATTAATGACTGCCATGTAGCATGTATGTATGAAGACACAGAAGGAGCATGCATGTGTTGCCAAGCCTGGGATGCTGCAGCCTAATTAACACATTTTCACAAAAAAATTTCCACTAGTAAATACATGTTTTCTGACAAATTACATTTTCCTTCCCTAGCATATATGTGTATATATATATGTATATATATATATATATAGGCTGTCAGTTATTCTGTATAAAATTGTACTTAATAAGAAGTTTCAGCACCCTTACCAGGAAAAATGAAACTTTTCTAAAAAACATTTGTGGGGGGAAAATTCTCCATTTAATCTTGTTTCTGTTAAGAAATTATAGTTTTCCTGCATAAAATACAGAAATGTCATGAGAGCATGTTTTTCTTATATTTTTCCATACATTCTTTTTTTTGTTTAATATGCTAAGGGTTTTTTTACAATGGGTTTATGACACCAGAACTAATATAATGGTTTTGTATAATGAAATTTTCCCAACAATAATCTTGTACAGTGCCAAAACATTTTCTGCTCCTTACCATTGAGTGCATATCAGTATTTCTTTGTTATGCATGCCAAAAAATATGAATTTTTGGTAAATGTGAGTGCAGATGCAACTGCAATGATAGATCTATTAAAATGTAACATGGACATGTCACAGCTGATCACATTATTAGATAATGCTCTAGTAGTTAAGAATGCTGTACTAATTATTGAGCCACATCTTTGAAAACTAAAGATACATCATATGGGAATATATTCAAACAGTACTTCTGTCCTTCCGCATAACAAGTGGAATTAAAAATGATAACTATTAGCATGGACACGTACTGGTATTCTTAGGAAACTATCTTATCTCAACTGAAATCAGGAAAAATATTAAAGCCCGAGGCTAAACTTCAACATTGAAAATGTTCTGGCAGTCAGGCATCTAAAATTAAATGAAGTTCCACCACCAGGTCATCAGCTCTGTATTTTTAGTTGCTGAGATCCAAAAACCCGCATCTCTGAATACATTGTCACAGACAGCTTGCTGAAGCTGATAGTTTGCACAACAGAGGCTGGGTTTCTCTGAAGGAGATCAGTGCAACTGCAAAGTTTGTGCATCATCTGTAAACACAAATACACCATAACATGATACTCACAAGATATTCTTTGTACTTTATATAGCCCATTTAATATCAAAAAACTTTAAGTAACTCTTAGAGGGAGTGTAGCAAAAAAGAAAAGAAAAGAAAAAAGAATTAAACGAGGCTAGTATTGTGGTCTGGGCCAAAATTACAAAAGAAAGATGAGCAGATTTTAGAGTCAGTTCCAGCCTCATCTTGATTCCAGCTTTAATCCAGTGGGAATCATTGCACTGACTCTAATTCAGGTTACGTTAGTATTTAATTCTCTGATCTAACTCCATTTAATATATATATACACACACATTTGCCTTCATAAATATGGGTGTATTTATACATAGCCATATGTATGTGCTGTAGACCTACTGAGAACTGTAAAGAAATAGAAATACAGATGTATAAATGCACTTTACAAGTTAAAAATGCATTATAAACTACAGAAAGATAATGAGCCTGCCTTTTTCTTACCTGAATTCTATCAGAAATATATATTGTGTTTTACTTAATTCTTTCCTTTTTTTCCTTTTTCTTTTTTTTAGTATATTCAGTGGTTACAGTACTCTGTTTTTGTTATAGACTGGCAGCATGCTAGGAATTAAGCCTGTGTTGCACACAGATAGATGTTATTTTATAGAAAGCCATTCAATGTAATGGTACCAGATTTTAGCACTTAGCCTGCATCTCAGTTACCCATTAGCAGTTCAGGTAGCTGGGGAGCAGGAAAATACCTACTCTGAAATGTAGCAATTATTTCAGGATATCTGCCTTGCAAACTTTATGAGACGGGAAGCTGTTCCATGAACAATAACTGCTGTTTTAAACAAAAGTTTTGATCTAGGAAAGAAAAAATTGAAAAGCATTTGAGTCTTTCTGCTGCTGGGTAAAGCTCCCCTTCTAGCCTTTATTCCCATAATGAAGCAGAAGTCTTGCATAAAATCCTATGCAAATGTACCTATACAAGGAGACAACTGAGGACAAGCTTACAGAATATTCTGATGGCACAGTTTGCTGGGCTTTTGCATTCTTTCTTTGCTTTTTTGCACCTTTTTTAAGCAGACACGGTGTATGCAGACAACTGCTACCTTTATTCTGTCATAAAGTCCCAACACATCTGGAAAGCCCTCACATTCAGCACATCCTCTGCCAATGATGCAAAAGCAAGCATCTGCTATGTGCCTTTTCAATAGCACTCAAGAGGTTGTGGAGTATAACAGAATGATATGCAGTTACACTTTTAATGCATTTGTTTGATCCCATTTTGTGATGGTACATGTAAAGATGGATAGTTGTTTCTGAGAAGTTTTAAATGAGCCCTAAGCAGGTTTACAAGAGAAAGCTGTAATGGCCCATCCAATATGGGGGAGAATCTAATGATGCCAAGCTTGAGAGCCCAGCTTCCTCATCCAGAAAAGGGCAGACTTCCTAAGCACGCCTTCCACAACAGGACCATGTTCAGAGTGCTAATGAGATTTTCTAGTGGGCCTGAAATTTGAACATGTCTGCCCATTCCTTCCTGCTTGTTGCAATGCCTACACAGGGACCTGGGCAGTGATTTTGCCCCGGCACAGCCCAGTGCTCCAGGATCAGCTTCACTCTGTCAGCAAACAGCAAAGGGGCTCTTTGCAGGTCTCTGTAAGTAGCACTTGCCTCTTGAGTCTCACTAGTGGATTTTGAGAAACAATTTCATTGGAAACTGTCTCCTTCCTCAGCTGGAATACTGGTGCTTGTGTCCGTGTGTGTGTTCACGTGCAAGCATGAGTGTGTGTGTATATGTTCATATGCTTGTAATCAAATCTGAATCCCTTGTGAAGAAAGACATTTGCTGGGCAAGAAGTTTATTTTCTCTGTTTGGGTTCTCCTGCAGTTTCTTAATTCTGGAAAAAAGTCAAAAGACAGTGCGCAAGGGGATCATCCTTCTTCATTAGGCATTTTTTGTTTCTTTCTAACTTGCTTATGTTTTTCTGCCTCTGGAGTATTGTTTGGCACTGAGAAAACAGAATTATCCAAGTATTAGCACAAACAAAGCCTATCAAGGGTTGTGTTCACCAGCTATTCATAGTGAGCAACAATGACAGCATGTCATTGTGTATGGGCAATGCTGAAGAGGCTCACCCTACTAGCTATCTACTTATGCTCAACAGCGTGCTTCATAATCGAGAATTTCCTTTGGGGAATTAAGCCCCCAGAAGAAAAGGCTGGAAGTCTGGAGGGAGGTCTGAGTCACCAGGGTGAATATCTTGATCCACACAGCTATAGGCAAAGTGAGGAACAGTTGGTGCAGCCCCTGCCATGGGCAATACCACGGTCAAAGCCAGGCGTAGGTATGGAATGACCACCTTTAAAGGAACAGGGTTTTTTCACACAACTTGTCCTAACTTGCTCCTTTGGTGGGTGAGTATATCCCTTCCAGAAGCAGCAGTTGCTGCCTTCACCTCACTCACAACTCTGGAAAGGGAAATTCAGCAGCTCCCCCACCCGCTGCTTCCCCGTTCCACACCACAAACATTCCAGCAGTGACCAGCACCTCTGCTTACCTTTAGAGTACTAAAATCCAGTTCAAAATATCTTGGATAATGGACATGCACTACACAGCAACCAATAAAGACCAGAATTGTTCCAGACTTGAGCAGTAGAAAGCCTGCAAGAGGCTCTTCTGTGGAAGCACAGAGGATTTTCACCCACTGGTTAGTTCTCAAGACAAACCATTTACTTTCAGATAACCTCAGGCATGAACATATGACATATTTTTCTCTGAAAACTACTTTGAATTCAGGCATGCAGTAGTCTCCTAAGAGAAACCCTCAGCAAACAGAGCAACATCTTAGTTTGGTTTTAAGTAATGAACACAAAACTCACTTTTGCCAGACCTGTAGCTAAATGCCAAGATGAGACCGTGTATTTTAAAAACCCCAAAACTAAACCCAAGCAAACAAAACATTAACACTAAACAGAATCACTGCTTATGTTTGCTTGAGATTGCATATTTAAAGATAATTTATAAACTTACTTTACTTAAAAATTTTTGAGAGAAGCTTGTCAAGGGCATGTGAAATAGAAACACTGGTCTGATGTTGCCCAAGAATGGCTGGCATCAGGCCTAACTCATTAATTTATGAAGGATCTGGCAGTCAATCAATAGGAAATTATCTGCGCTGTATTGACATAAATCATAATTGGTTTCCCTTGAATGACATGCCAGATCCTTAACAGAATGAGTTACTGTATGTCTTGTGCCAGTTTTCTTTCTTTATCATTTGAGTTCAAATCCTTCTTTGAATGCAAACAGTGGTACCTCCAGCAGAGCAATCCCCTGGGAACACAAACAGTGCCATTCTTAATCCAGCATCCTGCACCTAACAACAGATAATACCTGATGTCTCAGAAGTCAGGAAAGTGAGGAAGAAAATGCATCTGTTCAACCATGCATTGTGATTATACAAAACAGGATTTTAAGAGAATTTTTTGTTTCTCCTCTAAATGGGAAATGTGGCTGGATCTTTTTCCCTTTCTGCTGCTTATCCACAGCATCTGCATACATGTGTCTGTCAGTACAGTATCACATTCACATCCTCAATATTTCACTCAGAAATCAATTCTTTTTTTGGAAATTCCTTTTTCCTCAGAAAAGTTATTTTTTCATCAGAAAAATTCCTTTTTCGTGGAACCTGAAGGAAGAGCACCATGAAATGATGTTTTCAGTTGTCCTCTATTTTTTAATCAACAGTTTCTTCCATGGATATAAGAGTTACTGAAGGCCATGGTATCAACCTGGCCTTTCAAATGCTTCTAGCGACATTCTACCCTGCTGATCAAGTATCTGAAAAGACCTAGGACAAAACTTCACTAGCCTTACCATGAAGGCCTGACACCTTGCTGTCAGTCAGCTGAGAGGTGGAGCTTTGTCCAAAGCCCTGCTAACTCGAGGACTGCCAGCTGTCTCTTTCTTTGAAGCCTGCTGCTGCTTAGATGATCAGCACCGAAAGGGATCAGCACCAACCTTTCCTCCAGCTTCCTTTTCTCATGTTAAAAAAGACTGTGAAGGCAGAGGTGAGGGTTACGCTGCTAAGCCCTGCTATCCCCCTGTTCTGGGACAGACAGAAGTAGTAAAGAGAAAAAGAAGAAAGAACCTATAAGAAAAGAAAAGGATGGATGTGGGAGGGTTTCACATGCACGACTTCCCCATGAACATGAAGGCTGTCCATCATGCTGAAGCCAATGAACCAAACTCAGTCATGCCAACTGGCTTCCACCTTTCAAAAGCAAGTCAAAGGACCTGGAACAGACCTTGCCTCAGAGAATTGTTGCTGAAATGGCAAACTGAGCTGTTGATGAAAGATTAAAGGAAGAGCAGCTTCAGTGAGTTCATGGAAATTATGAGTATAGACTAATGCAACAGTAGCACTGTAGCAAATCTCCCCTTTTTCTTTATTCACTAGGTTTTGTTTCTGTATTATTATATATATTTTATCATCTTATATCAAGTTCTAGTCTTCTTTGAAATTTTTGGTTTATTAATAATGCCTAGACTAGACAAACTGACATTTAGGAACTCCTATTTTTTTTTTCCTTCCTTTTTCTCAACAAGTTGTTCTAAGTGGAATAACACATTCCAGGATGTACTTCCAACAGCCAAAATAAGCATACTTTGTATCTGTTTGGGCACGAGGCATACATCTTAGATGAACTTCTATTAACTCACTAACTAACCCAAACCCTGGACTTAAAATGTCCTGTAATTTCTTGGCACTTGAACTGTGTACTTACAGCAATATCATGGGCTGACAGTTTGTTGATTAAAAAGAAGCCAAGTAAAGCACATGCAGATGTCAGTGCCTGGTTTAAATGATTATTCACATACTCCTCTAGGTTAAATTAAAAAAAAACAAAAAACCAAAAAACCAAAAAACAACCCAACATACATTGGGGCAACAGAAAGACTTTTTTCCCTTTTAGTAAAATTGTTCTTACTATAGGTCAGTATAATTCACCTAAAGCAAAGTGTTAAGTGATCTTTTAAATATCTTTTCTCAATGTTTTATTCACCGAAGCTATCCTCAGTTTTAGAAAGAGCTTTTTGGTTTAAAATAAAACAAACAAACCAAAAAAAAAAAAACAAACAATCATTTTTAGATTGCAATAATTGTAAAAGCTAAATAGATTATTTTTCTTTTGTAGTTGACCAAAAGAAATTTAGGCCTTATAGATGCATACTATTGTAATAATAAAACACAAATAGCCTCAAAGAAGTTAGCAAGTGTTCTGAGCCAACAGCATTTCATACAATACAACTAGAGATTTGAGAATACATTTATCATGTCAAAGTATAATAAGAATAATTCGTGCTAGAATCAGAAAACAAGACCATGAAAAAGAATAGAAAAGGGTAAAGAAATACAGAGAAAAATTGCATGTAATACTACAAAACAAAGGGGACACATCCCCATGACTTTACATGAACCCAAATTGCAGAAAAGAAAGCATTCAACTGTCCTAGGTAGGTATGAAATGACGCCAGCATAGCAGATATCAAGCTGTCATGGAAAAAAACTCCAGGCACACAGTGGGAGTTTGAAGTGCTGTGAAGAGAAGAAGATGGACAGAAAGAATAAAATCATTATATGTTATAGTAAAATAAGCCTAAGGAAAACAGCTCTGTGGGCAGGTGAATGAGTGATCTGTTGTAATGATATATACTCCAAAGAACAGTTATTAGCAGTTATCTCTCTCTCACAGATATGCAATCAGACCAGACCTTCATTCCAAGATACTAGAACATTCCCAGAAAATACCTGAAATAATACAGGAGGAGCTGTAAGCAGCAGTGGGAACTGATGCAATACAAAAATATGCTTGCAGCATCACTGCTAAACCCCCCATTTTATACTGAAAAGCTAATGACATTTTATTTCTTTTTTTAATAGCTACATAGGCAGACACAGCCTCAGAATAATTCCATGCACAGCTAACTTTGGCAAGAGGTCCTCGGAAGAATTTCTGACAAGAAGAGGGATCTGTCTCACAAAAAAAAAAAAAAAAGAAGAAGAAAACCAGCATCTTGGGACAAAAGTTTGATAGCTGGGGACAAGTGGAAAAAATTAGTGTAAGCAACACTGACTTGGATGAGGGACAGGGGTAACAGAACATAGGAAAAGAGCACTGTAGGAAGAGCAAAAAGCAAAAGAACAGACAGCATTTCTGAATATTTCACTTTCCTCTATATTAATGTGAAAAGCATGAGGAGCTATCTAGCAGATCTGGGAGTCCTTAAACAAGATCAGAATTATGAATCAACTATAATAGAGACCTGGTGGAAATATTCCCATGGCTGCAATACTTAACATATTATTCAGCCAGGGTAAAGGACAGAAGAGGCACTGCTGAATGGCAGAATGTAAAAAGATATAGATCTATATAAAAGCATCTTGATCATAATGAGGAAAAAGAGCAAAGGTATTATCCTGGCAAATGTCAGGCGTCAAACCAGAAGGATCAAGCAAAAGACACTTTTGTGAGAAGTAAGGAGAAAGTCCCCAAGTTACAGGGCTTCACAGTAATAGGGAGCTTGAAAGCTCCAAGCATCTCTTGGGAAAGGAACAGAGTACAACAGCCTCCCCAGAAACTTCATGAGGAGGAAGTTTGATGATTTTTTCATGCAGAAAATTGTGAAAACAACCAGAAGGGAAGTGGGTCTGAATCTGAGCACAACCAGTGGGGAAGAGTTATCTGAAAATGTCAGAGTAGAAGGTAAAAATAGGAGTGAGATGAGGAAATGAGAGTTAAAAATTCTCCACAAGCAGGAAAAAGCAAAGACAAGATATTGGACTTCAAAGAGAAAATCAAAGAACTAAAAAATAAGATCTCATGGGAAACAGGGAAAAAGAGTTCAGAAATATTGACTCCTAAGGAGATAATAAAAGCAAAAATGTAAAATATTCCAATATGTAGGAGGGGTAGGAAAAGTACCAGAAAGCAGTTTTGTAAACTGTGAGGACCTCAGAGAGAGGAAGTGGGTATAACAGAAGTGGAAATAAAGTCTAGCTACTCAGAATGACTAAAATTAGAGAAGTCATTGTACGAAATATTACTTGAAACAAATATCAAAGGGAGGCAAAAAAATCCAAAAGTGCATTAGCAGGGGAAAAAAATAAAAACAAAATAAAACAAAACAGAGGATTCTGAAAGGCTGAGGTGCTTAGCATCTTCCATTGCTTTGGTCTTCAGTAAAATGCCAGATGGGATCAAGAGCCATCAGACATGAGGAATAATAATCTGGGTTACTTAATGAGAAGACAAGCTACAGAGCATTTTAGTGTGGACTTTCGATTTTGGGTTGGATTTTTTTCTTTTCAAAATTGCTAGGCCTAGTAGAACTAGGTACTTAAATAAGGTGAATCAGTGGCAGAAGTGTTACTGATTGCCATGAGAAAGCTTTCATGAAAGTTTGGACTGGAAAAATGAAAAAGGTCAAACAAGCAGCCTATCTCAAAAGTAGTAGAAGAGAATGAGAGGGAGACAGTTAACATCAGTTCCCAGAAAATGCTGGAAAATCAGACAAACTATTTGTAAAAATCAAGACTACAATGAAGCAAGTAAGATGCTGGGTGGATTTGTCAAGCACAAATCAAACCAAACCCATACAATTTTTCTCTTTGACAGAAAACTCTGTGAGCAGAGGAAGACATATCAAATGTCTTCACTTTTTTAATGCTCTTGACATTGACTCATGTAATATAATACAGGAGTTAGAGAAACTTGGTCCACGTGAAACTACTAAAATGTGGGAAGGAAAACTGGTCACATATGCAGAGGAAGGTTCATAGTCAAAAAGGAAGGCATAATCAAAGAGTATTTAACCACAGATGTATCTTGAGCTCATGCAATTTACTATATTCATTAATGGTCTGGAAGACAGTGCAGTACATATGGTTGCTACATTTTCATGTGACACAGCAAATTCTTTGTCCTAAGAAGATATTCTTTAAGTAATATTAGCTCAGTGCAATAAAAACATATTCAAATCCTCTTTATGAAGAATAATGATACATCAGTTTAGTTATTCCTGTAGTGAACATGAGTCTGAATTCACATTGACAGCAATACAGAGATGCTATCAAGATCTGTGACATGAATATAGTCTATCTCTGTCATGCACAGATTTGTCATGTGAAAGGATACACAAAAGTCAGACATTAATTGATTACTGGAAGAAGGCAGCAAGATGAAAATCATTAGCATTGCAAAAGCAAGTCTTCTCCATCATCTTATTCTATTCTCTCATTTTGTTACCACTGCCTTTTACAAATCCAATGACAACAATTTAAGTGCAACCTGTATCTATATTTTATAGCTATGTTTTGATCATTATGCACTGTCACATTTTAAACAACAGTAGAACACCATTTCTTGGCTTCCTTTTTTGAAGATGAAAGCAGGAAGTATTTTGTAGAAGTGTAGAGAAAATTTCTTATCACTGTATTATTAACTGAAAGCCACTATTTTTTGGCTCCAGCTAGCCTGAGATGGCCTCTGGGTCACCCAGCTGCCAACCTGTAACAATGATAAATGAATTACCCAGCTGCTTAGATGAGTTTTTCCAGGCAATGTTAGAGTCTGCCCTGCTGTATTTCAAAAACAGAAACCATAAAATTACCCCCCAAAACCAAGTTTGGATGGATTTTCTGAAGGCTTCACACTCTTCGTTGGCATAAGGGACCTTGTTCAAACCTGCAGTTCTGGGAAATACTTTATAGCCCTGTGGATCATAGAAAGACAACTGAACACCTTCTTTAGTGGTTGCACTGGATATATATGCATCAGTGAGCGCTCATCTCCTTGATACAAATGTCAAAATAATGAGAGACAATAAGTACTCATAAAAATATTTTTGGGGCTTTATTTTTAAAGAAACCGTTTCCAAAGAAGAGAGAATGGAAGTCTCTTTGAGACAATGCCTGTATACAGATAACATAGATGAAGCAAGACCATGGGGCTAAGGGTTGATAGTAGGCTTCTGTCATTAATCACACACAGTTGGCATGATAATAGTCTTCTTTCCTATAGATCTGCATAATTCCTAATACTATGTAGCATGGCAATTCTGGGTTACTCATAAGAACATAGGAATTACTACATAATCTCTAAAAGGATTTGCTGACATGTCAAATAAACTGAGCTGCAGTTCTGAACAAAATGTGGTAAGAAAAATGCTTTATTTTTAAGATTACCCACTGCACATTATTATATACAGTACAGAGCTCCCTTCAGTTTTTAAACATTTAGAGAAAAACAAAATTTGTCAGGGAATATGTTGTAAATAATGTCTACCCATACACTCAAGTAAGTAATAAGAAATATGTGACAGAAAGATAATTTTAAAAGGCCCTTTTAAGCATCAATATATTCTAATGCAAGTAATGAATTATTTGTTTGCAGTGTTTTAAATTAGTGTGTGACTGATGAGTTGAAATCAAATCATTGAAATCAATTCCTTTCAAATTCATTTTTATGTTGAAATAAAATATTTTCTGAAGCAGATAAATCCACCTCATAACCTCTGTATTTTACTTACTGAAGTTGTCCTCAATTTTAATGTTGTTTGTATATTCGCCCTAAAAAGGTATCCTCCTTTTTAATATTTAATTTCTTCTGTGACAAATTTAAGCCTTCATTTTCGTTCAACACCCTGAAGAAATGAATGCCACTATAGGATCAATTAGAATAAAATAAATAACATCCTAGTCACCTCACAAACTAAAGGACAACCGTGGGAGACAACAACAGCTAATGCCCCAGAAGGTATGGAGGAACCAGATCATGAAGCTAAGAAGTAACATGGTTCTAACAAAGCAGCCAGAAGAATGATGGAGCACGGTTATATGACCTTTACATTCAATAAAACCTTATTCCCTCAGATATGTCCTAGCAAAGCAACTTCTAATGAGATATGTCATTTATGTTAGTAACAAGTGTGGTCTCTAAATAAAATTAACAGCATACTATGTTTATGTCACCTCTACCATGGGTTGAGACCATGGGCTTCCTGGTGTATAAAGCCTGTTGTTTGCAAAAAGTTTAATACATGTTATTACTAACTTCATTATGGGGCATGGGTGTGACAGCTCAAACCAATCACACAGTAGAAAATTTAAGAGCTAAAGAAATAATCTTTAATGCTCCAAAAGCCCATGGAGGGAGAACTCTCATAACATCTCCTAGCTAGGGCTAGGAGGAAGCTGTCATTACTAAGCAGCCAATTAATGTCAAGCCATCTGTCCTCAGGATATCCAGAAAAGGGTGAGACTGCCCAAAAAAAGGGCATCATTGTGAATTCCAGCTGTCTCAGGTGTTTGGTGTGGAGAGTGCTGCTGTGGATAGTGAAGCCCAGGGCTGACATTTGGCAGCCAAGATATGCTTTGACTGGAAAAACTACATAGCCCAAAAAGGTACCTGATGGCTAATTTAAGCCAAACTGCACTTTTCTCCTTTTCTATTTCATTCCAGACTTTCTTATCCTTAAAAGTCTGATTTAAGCTTAGCTGGCACTCCTGTAAAAGGATGAACCAGAGTAAAACTGTCCCACCGCGAGTGCTCAGACTGCAGTTGAGACCAACACACTGGAAAGATGTGTATACAAGAGGATGTTTTACACAGGTAGACACACTTGGAGTCCAAGATTTGAGGGACAGGGAGCTCCCAGCAGCAAGGCATGGGCAGGATTAGTTTCAGCTCACTTCTGGCTGAAGGGAAAGAAGACCCTGTCACAGAACCTGAAGCTGTCCTGGCTCTGTTTCAGGACCAGCATAAGGGAGGAAGGTGGGGAAGAGGTGGTACACTACCACTGGAGGGAGGAAAGTGCAAACAGGAGTTTTGGGCTCCAGAGCTCGGTTTCTGTAGGCTGTGAAGTTGAATTTGCTAATGTAATATGCTGGGACAGAAAAATCTGAATAGTCTACTTAGAATATCCCCTACAGCTGCTAACATTATGAACTAAAACTCTGGCAAACTAATGAAAGCCTGAAATTTAACTTGATATGGAAAAATTTAGCCCAAGGCAGACTGAGTTTTCACTAGCAGACAAATGGCCCACACAGAGAGCAGCACAAGGTGTTTATGCCGATACATTGGTCTCTGCTGAAGCTGTTCTAGAAAGTAGAATGAATGGGAATGGGGAAAAAAAAACCACTTGGTTGTGCTCATCAACTACAGGTACATCAACTGTAAGATTTCTGCAACTAAACCTTGATTTAGTAGAAAATGGCTTTTGTCAAGGCAACACATCAGGTTTGGCAAAAGAAATTAAAACCAAGGTTCCAGAAGTTTAAATCTGAGTGTGAATTTCTGCAGTTCCTGTATTTCAGCAGAGCTGTCTTTCGTGTCAAGAGACCTGGTTGTAGAGCCTAAGAATGAAAGGCTGTCTCCAGACCTCAGTCCCTCTGTCATTTTCCCATGTTTAAGCACACAACAGGCTGTGCCTCTGAGAGGTCTCTAATCCCTGCTGAAAAGGAATTCGCAAGATGACTGATGCTATGTTTCAGCACCACATTTTTCTGTCTGTCTAGTTGTTTTGAACTCTTTCAGAGTAACAAATGAGATTTATGCTGAGATTATTACTGGTAATTATCTATAAATATTGGTGAAGTGACAACATTTTCCACTTGGTGGCAGATATTGCTTTTAAAAATAAGCACAAAGCTCAAAAACACACAATGCAGATTTCTACTGAGGAAAAGCTCTGCGGTGCCTGATGGACATAGATCACAGTTGGATGCAGGGCTGAGCTTTAGAGCTTGAGGCAAGGATGTAATCTAGGAGCTATGTGTGCAGCAGACAACCATGCAGGGCTCTGTTTCCTTATGCCCTTTCGGGACCATCCAACTCCATGAGTGTCCTCTAGGGATGACAGGAAGATTTTGCCTTTACCATTCAGAGACTGCCCAGCACTCCATGAACCCCCCAGCCCTCAGAGAAGGTGAGAACACGCACATTACTAGCATGGGAGTATCATCAAGGTTTAGCTTTCTGCAGGTTGCGTAATTGAGGGGAGACTCTCCCGCGACTCCTGCTTTCTCCCATTTACCTTGTCTGCAAGCAGTTTGGTGATGAAAGGGGCAATTTCTCTCCATTCACTCCTGTGTGCTGTGTGCAGCACGGCACTCAATGAGAGACATCAAATGCAAGGACACTGTCCCTGATTCAGGGCAGCTGTGATGGAAGCTGGTGGGAGCTGCAGAGAGCTCTGGGAAAGTATTGCCTGCCCCAGGACAACCAGCGTATTGTTCTTTTTCATCTAAGATCTCACCATGGTGAGAAGGCAGAGGACTGATAGCTAACTCTGATAGCTAACACTGAACATCCCAGAATCACATTAACCCCATCTACCTGCAAGTAGGACTGTTGCACCTTCAGTCAGGATGCTGACTGGTCATTATACTAGCTAGCAGACAATTAGTCAAGTTCAAGAACATAAATGCATTTTTGCATGAAAACTCTTCTCAATAAAAATGCAAAATATTGAGTGTTTGACTATTTTCCTTCAGTAGACAGTACGATCCTTAAAATGCAGCATGTTTTTTTTTCTGGTGAAAGTTAATCTTGTCCTCAAAACCAGCCATTGTCATTTCTTTTGCTGTTCTGAAGTATTTCTTAAAGTAATCCTATGTCAACTGAGAGAAAAAAAAACCCTCTCTCTTGAGCAGAAGGATGTCGTGGAAAACAGCTCTGTCACATACTCCCATGGACTTCCATGTCCTTTATGCAGCAGGACCCCTCAATTTCTAGGTAATGCCTTCATCTCTACCATAGCTGCATACTCTTTCAACAAAGAAGAGACATCCTGAGGGCATGACATGTACTTCTATAGTTGAGGTTTATTTTGTGCTGTACTGAACAAGAACATGTAGCAATGCATCCTTTCTTAGCACAAAGCCACACTCAGAGTTCCCTGCTCTCATCACTGAATGGGAAGCCGAGAGCTTCCGACTAATTATTCTGACCTTTCCGCCATCAGGAATTGACTCAAGCTATTCAAGGAGCAGAGAAAGAGGCTCTGTTTTTGCTTCAGTAATGTTTTGCTTGGTGGCAGCATAGCCCTCTGACACTACTGTCTCTCCTCAGAATTCACTTCCTCTTGAGCCCTCAGTTTGATTGAAAAAAATAAACAAAAAAACCCACCAAAAAAACCCAACCAAACAACCAACAGCAGACTGTATAGACCATTCCCATGGAGTTATGCACATCTCCTGTCTAAGTGTGGCTCTTTGCTATTGAATTTTAATGCCAATGAATCACATCCCAGAAAGGGTGTGGGCCATTGCTCAGTGATGCTAATGAAAACTCCCTCCCTTTCTGTTGTAGCCATCTCTGTTTCAAGAATTGACAGTGGAAAGAAGACGGCTTTCTCTCAGCTAGAGAGTAATATGTGACAAGGACAAGTGATGGGCCTTGAGTGTGTTCTATTGGGAGGGCCAGATGCCAGAAATTTCGTAGCTCTGCCTCCAAACCAAATCACATTTCCTCTTAGCACAAGGGTAGATGCTACCTTTTTGCTAGGTCAACCATGACATGTCCCCACACAGGGAGTTTTGAGAGAACTTGCAGTTAGAGAGTCATACTTTCTATCTCATTACTTTGTCTCTTGCTTATCCTGACCTTCTCACATGGCTTGTTTTCCTTTCCGTTTTTCTGTGTCCTCCTCTCTGCCACTAATGCCAGCGACAAGGCACAAGAATGGCTATCTAGATTTTCTTTTTTTCTAACTTTAATTATTTCCTCCCTCCCAAAGGAAAAATTTCAAAGGTAGTTACAATATTAATTGGATGTGAAATTTCACTCAGAATTTTCTCCCCTGTGCTTTGATTTGTTGTATTGCGCATGACTAGGCTAGTGGTTTTGTTACAGAAAAACGAACTGTTACAAGTTTAAAAGGACCAAGATTAGAAATGTGGAAAATGACAAGTAAGTAATTAGCACAGTTTAGCCCACTTATCTGTTTTTGTTTTGTTTTGTTTTTCAATTTATCCTTCGACATTTTTGTACAGCATTGGAAAATTCCTCCTTCAAGCCAGGTGGACTAGTGAATACCCATGCCATCTGCTTAAATATCTAATTTGCAGTACACCATCTACATGACCTTCAGTTTCTAAATCATTTTATAACTCATCAATCTGTGCACCTGGCACAATATCCTTTCTATCTACCTTATAACTAGTTAGCACATTTTAACCTGTCTCATGGCAAAACCCAAATATTTTTGATGTTCATCACAGCTTTGTTCCCAATTCCTTCCTTTGATATGACAGGAGAACAACGTAATGAATTTGTCAGGATCAGAGTCATTTTTGTCTGACATTTTGCAAGAATCTATTTGCTCTCAGCACTCAGATTTTTTATTATATTTTAGCTTTTTTTTGCCTGTTGTGCAGACTCTTAAAAAATACCAATTTGGTATCTTTTAAAAGGGAAAAGCTGTGCAACTCAGCATGGAAACTGTGACTACAAAAAGCATGTAAGACAAAATGCCATGGACTGAGAGCATTACTTATGCAGGTGCTCACCACGTGGTATTCTTCATAAAAATAGTATCCGGTGCTGTCGTCAATAGAATTGTCCAAAGGAATGAACAAAGGCAAACGGCTTGCTACGTGCTCCAGATGGGGTTAAGTGAATGTCTGCCCCTTAAAGTATTTTCTGAAAAGTTTGCATGTCATGTCCTTGAGCTGCCTGGTTATCAGTGATTTTTCAAATGCATTCAGCATTTCCTTCCTTGCTCCCATCCCATCAGAAGCTGCTGATGCAGCAGAACCAGGAATGTGCCTTATATTATAAGGGAAAATGCTCACCCAGCACATGTTCAACATGTGTAACAGGAAGAGACCAGCCCAAACAGACAGCAAAAGGTGAAAAGACGTCTCCTAGTTCTGATCACTGACTGAGAGAGTGAAGGACTGAAGCTCTCAGATGAAGCTTTTGTGGTGAAGGAAACAGTTCCTTAGGGCAGTGCAGGGCAGTCATACAGAAAAGCGTTTGCGTTCAGCAGCACAGTGGAGCACAAATGGAGGCAAATGAAGCTTACCAACTTCTGTGGGGGAACTAAGGAATTTGTTCATGTCTTACTGCTCAATCTAGGAGACTGGAAAAAGGAGTTAATTCTCTCTTTGGTTGAACAGAAAAGCATGGCTTGTATTTCCAGTGGTCCTGTTGGGTTCTAGTACAAAAAAGGACAAGACAGTCACTGTGAAGGTGTCTACTGCTGCGGAAGTGAATGTTGGTAAGTCAAACATAGGTGTGCTTTCCTCATCAAAAGAAACAAGGATGCCACTGAAGTCCATTTCCCTGCAAACCAAGAGGGCAATTAATAATTGGCATCAGAGCATTTCCTCTGTCACCTCTGTCTCCTCAGTCAAGTCTTCCTAAGTCTGCTAAGACTAAAAGAAATACTTTCTAATATCAGTTAAATGTTGGCAAACAGGACTTGACACTCTGAGTGGAGCTGGCTGTCAATCTCTAGCTGAGTTTCTTGACTAGAAAATATGGATTTGTTAAAACTGACACTTAGGCCCAAAGAATACACCAGGGTTAAGAGGCAGGGGGAGCCCCCACAACGATATCAAGATAGTCAGTAGGGCATCTAGAGCCTTGCCCTCTCTTACTCAGATCACAGACTGTTTTGGGTCTGCTTGGTGAGAGCTTGGGTTGTGCCTGATGATGGGCCAGTTTGCCATCAGCATCTTGCGCTTCTGCTAGATGCCAGTGCAACTGTGAATGGCAACTGTTGATGTAAGGAAACAGATTTTCCACAAATCAAGGCATGTACTTTGGGTGAAAGAAAGCATCAGAGCAAATATTTGAAACTGGTCACCCTCTACACCCTGCTGGAGTTACACCCATCTCTAACTCTTTGTCAAAGTGTGTCTTTTTAGACAGAAAGTAATTCAGTTTCATCCAGCCATAAGCAAGAAGGGATGCTGAAATCTGAGCATCATTCAAGTGCAGCCATCGCCATGCTAGTCAGTTCCAGCCAGCTGAAACTAGGGTCTCTCACACTGTTGCCACCACAGATCTGACTATTTTCTAGCTATCCAGTTTCTGCTGCTATTCATGGTGTGTAGTACACAAAGACATAACCAGCCTCCTTTAATAGTCCCACAGCATAACTATCAGAAACTGGCTGTCATACTGCTTTTCAAAATGAGAATTCCTGTCATTAAGCAGCCACTGACCCTTTGGCAGCAGGATCAGATAGGTGAGAGACTACAAACAACCTCCCTTATAAATTCCAACACACTGTCCTTATCTGATGCTGTGCAGCTCCAGGTGATAAAAGCACCTTGACAAAAGCAGAAGCTTGGATGCCTGCATCACCAGACCTTTAGGAAGCAGGAAAAACAAATAAATGCACCGCTATATTTTCCCTTTAATGTTTTTCACCAGATGGGTCTTCCTTTAGCTTTCATTCATGCTGTATTTCTCACATCTGTGTGAGTTTGTTAGCAACAAGGCAGTGCATCCAGCACAAAACATGTATCTTCCCTCATGTGTGTCCTCTCAAAGCCTGGCCAGTCTCTTCCTTCCTTGACAGGGGATTTCATGTCGCTCCTTTAATCTTCCCAAACTTTTCTTGGGCTTGAGTATGCCAAATATTATGTAGTTCTTATTATTCCGGTAAGAAGCAACAAAATCTCAAGTGCTTTTATTCCTCTAGAAGCTGGCAAGGGATGTGTAAGTTGTCTGTCTTTTTGTTTCATTTACTACACACTTTGTTTTCCCTTTCTCTCCCATTCGCTACCACAAGACCAAAATCTGCGAACTTCCCTCTAAGACAACCCTGTGCCAAATTTTCCAGGAAGTAATCTGTAGTGCCAAATCCCATAAGGAGATGTTGTTCCCACAGCAAACATCTGTGCTGAGAACAACAGCAGAAGGAGAGGTGATTAAAAGCTACATAGCTCTTATGTTCTTTACATCTGTGTGGCTATAACCTATTAAGTAATCAAATTTCAAAGTTTCTGCTGTAACTTTTAATTTAACCTATGACCACATTTCCTGCATAGAGAAATTATTTTCTGTACGGAGCTTAAAGAAATTATTTACCATTTTTATTTAAGATCACATTCAAACCAACACACTGATGTTATTTAGCTACAGTTCATTTAGGGTAATACCTCTAACTGTAAACTATCTTTTCTTAAGCTTTTAAAGACAAACAGTTGATTAACTTAAAAGCATGTATCTCCCAGATCAGTAACATTAGTCATTGTCCATTACAAATAACATAGCCACGTATTTACTTTAATACATATTTCTGTTGATTAATTATGTAAAACAATACCAGCTTTTCTACCCTAGAGTTAAGGAAATGACTTCTATTTAAAAGAAAGACTCTTGAGAAAACAAATTTCATTTCAAAGGTTATTAGCAGAAAGAAGCCTTTGTTTTAGTCTTAATGGAATCATTCTCCTAGGATGACACAAATATCCATAGAGTACTGTGATTTCATTTGGGTTTTAAAAAAACAAAAACAACTTTATTTTCCCTTGACACAAAACAAGATTAGCTGGGGTTTTTTTCCGTGTTGGGTAATACAATAATGGCTAGATTGTTTGTCTCTGGCCATCACATGAGCACGCAGGGAGCAGGGAAGACATAAAAGATTTCCTCTGCAGAGCTGTTGAAGAGCAGGAGGCAGTGTGCCCGCAGCACAGCCCTCTCCTCCCACCTGCTCCCAGCAGCAGCCCACTCCTCCCAGCTGTTGCCCCGGATCTGTGGGCATGGCTGGACCCCCTGCCAGGCAAAGCATCATCCTAAATTATCATCTCAAGGCAATGCAGATATACCCCTACAGATTCACTGCCATGCAGTCATAGTGGGGGAGTGTAGGAGTGAGGAGGAAGCTGGACAGGGGTCTCATATTCTCTAACCAACCAACAGACAATGAAGCTGCTACTTTGCATACAGTGCAGGGTGCACATTGTCTTGAGGTCTGCAGCTGTGGGGGAGGCTGTCCTTCCTCCGGCCAAAAACTGCAAAAGGTTTTGTTTACATCAGTGCAGCTGTGAGATCCCCCAAATGTAGGCCAGCTGTTAAAAGCCAAAATGAGCTCCTAAATAGTGTGAACCGAACTGTCCTCCTGCATCTGCCTCTTCAATCCCATCCAGTAAACCGTCTACTAGTAACAAAATAGGATGAGGCTGCAAGACGCAGAGCACATGCTGATGTGACTGTAATGATTGGTCTGTGTATCTCACCATGTCTCCATGGAAAAGGAGCTCTCCCAGCCCCTTTATCCTCACAGAGGGTAAAGAAGACGAATTTCAAAATACTTTCCTGTTTTTTTACCAACCATAATACGGGAAAAGTCTCCAAAAAGGAGAAGGCCAAGATGAGTAACTGAGTTTACTTAATTTGTTTGCAGTCTTCCTGTCCCACATGCAAAAAAATGAAAAGAAGAAAAATAGTAGGCATTTCTTCAAAGAGATACTCTGAGGTCTTGAGACTTGGAAATGTGTTGATTAATCCAGGGCAAGGTCTTGGAAAATATCAAAAAGGAACAAGTGCTGAAAAAAATCTCTGATTATTGTCCCATGTTAATAAACAACATATAAAAGCAAGGGTTCTAAATAAAAAATGTCACCAAGCTAAAAAGGATCAAAGTTTGCCTATACCCTGTGTCATGAATCTGATAATCTGGGTGGATCTAATAAAAATCTTCTCCTTAATACATATTGCCCTATGAGAGCTTACAACTTCAAAGTTCAAAGATTTTTCTCTTTTTGAAAGCACCTACAATGAAAATAAAAAAATACATCAAAAAATCTTTTACAGCACAAAAAAAAAAATAAGACATGATTGTGTTTTAGCAGATATATGCCAGAAATTCTGCTCTGGTAATCAAAACATGAAGGTGTTCTCAAATTAAACTATTAATAAAGTTCAACAAGTAGAGCTATGTTTGTTTTCTTCATGGCTCATTGTGAGCTTAGGTACCTTACACTTCCTCAGGGCAGAGCCAATATCGCATTTGAGAAACATGTCATGCTCCAGATTTATTTGCATATACAAGAAGAGTGTTTTGGAGCACAGTTTGAAAAGAAGTTTTTAAATAGCAAATGTCACTGATAAAAACAACTGGGGGGTATGTTGTTTTCAAGACAGGTATTCTTTGAGGACAGCTGAAAGAAGGGTGTATAAAAAGCTTTGTACTTCCTGGAGCCCTCCTGGATGCAATGCTCTAAACAGGGGCATTATCAAAGGAGTCATGTGCATGTCTGTAAATTAGCCCTAGTACCTCAACTCAGTTGTATTAAAACCCGTGTTAACATGGACATCAGATCTACACCACACTGTCATGATTTTGGGATTACAGTGCAGACTCGTCATAACTGTTCACTTTGCATGGTTTAGAAAATACTGCTCCATACAATAAATCTATTTTCAGAATGTGGGAAGCAGGAAGGCTTAATTTTTAAATAAGGAAATAATTTTCAGGAAATGTAGAGGTTTTGTCAGGGTGTTAGAAAGTAATTGTGATAAAGCATTTGCAATGTGTTCAAAAATGTTAACAATACATAAATAATTTCAAAATAAGGATAAATATCTTTACTCTTAGTGGGTACTTTTCCCCTCCAAAATAGCACTCTCTTACCAATGTACAGTTGATGTTATGATCAGCAGGAATAAGAAAGAAAAAAAAGATTATGAGTAAAGGGGTTTAAACAGGCAACTAACTAAATATATCGATAACCTAAGCAAAGTTAATTTCCTATTATTTACTAAGGTGAAAAAAAAAAAAAACAACTCAAAACAGCAAACAGGAACTTTTCAAAAAAATTCTTCAAAAAGTCATGAAGCGCTGTTGGAAAATGACCCATCTATTCCTACATCTGCTTAATTAATGCAAGTGAATGTGTCAAATGTCTTTCCGGAAAATGGATTAAGAAATTATCTACAAGCAGCTTTGGAAAGCTGCAGACAAACAGAATTTCTCAATATCACTATGCAGAACATCCTGCCCTACATCAAGGCATATCTGAAAAAGCTGCGGTAAAGCGAATAGGTTATAAAAATATGCAAGCTTTAAATTTTCTTGTAGCAGACCAAAGCAGCATTACCATAATAGTTACATCTATCGTGTCTCCTGTCACATAATTCTTGGCTCTCCTGCTCCAGCTCTGCCAGTCTTGAATGCTTATTTTTCTCTTTTTTGCCAGTATATCTGTAAAGATTCAGGCTATTTTCCCACACTGATCCTTTTGCACATGCTCCCTGAATCAAGACAGAAAGATGCTTCTTATCTCCTTCAAATTCCTCCTTATGATACATGACAGATGATAGGGTTTTGTGCTCCCCTGCTGAACATCATGTCTTCTAAGAAGTTCCCTCTCAGCTGTACAACAGTGTATAAGTGGTCATCATAAGTGTCTATAGTGTCACTTCACTGTACAGTCAGGCTACATGCCTGACATCCTAAAGTTAATTCATTTCTAAGCCTAATATTTAGACATCATGTTATCTCTGCATATCTTGGATCTCACTCCATGATCTTGTACTTGTAACGCTGCATTTCATACTTTTTCTTTTGCTGCACAAAGACATTTCTCCTGCCATGCAATCATCCAGTCCTCAACACTGGTGATGTCTCCCAGACATGCACCATCAACTTTCACACTAGCACAAGCTTATTCCTTGCATCAAGCCCATTACTGAAAGCACTGAATACAACTAGTCCTGAGGTCGAACCTTGAGGAGCACCATCTATTCTCTGCACAGCTGTTTCTCTTGCAGCAGAACCCAGGTCTTCGTCCACCTCACAAGGTTTGCCCTGATGCCAACCTGAAGTTTAACCATGACAAGTGCAAGGTACTACACCTGGGTCGGAGCAATCCCAAGCACAGCTACAGGTTGGGCAAAGATGACATTCAGAGCAGCCCTGCAGAGAAGGACTTTGGGGTGTTGATTGATGGAAAAATGAACATGAGCCAGCAGTGTGCCCTCACAGCCCAGAAAGCCAACCGTATCCTGGGCTGCATCAAAAGGAGTGTGACCAGAGGGTCGAGTGAGGTGATCCTGTCCCTCTACTCTGCTCCTGGGAGACCTCACTTGGAGTATTGTGTGCTGTTCTGGCGTCCTCAACATCAAAAGGCCATGGAACTGTTGGAACAAGTCCAGAGGAAGGCCACGAGGATTATCATGGGACTGGAGCACCTCCTGTATAGGCAGAGAAATTTGGGGCTGTTCA